>QKWP01001078.1:27140-142409 GCA_003550325.1 Gigaspora rosea
GCTTGCTCAGTCCCTTGATCTACGATCTGTGGGACAAAATATATTTTTAAAAAAACAGATAACTATCTTTTTCTTTTTTTTGAATTTATGAGAAAAAAAGGGAAAAAAATGGGGGAAAGAATCGAGCAATTTAAAGGTGCCTTATTAGCTATACAAGATCGAATCAGCAAATTTCAATAGGATCTTATCTCAAAAGAGGATTATATTAATTATCTTGAAAAAGAAATCTTAATTCGTGATAAGGACCTAGATCCATTGCGATTAGAAATTTCTAATCTTAAAGAAAAGTTAGAAAAGGCACTCCAAAATTCTGAGAGCCAAGAAAAGTACATTGATATATAGAAAAGCGGTTAGCAATTTTCCAGGATGAAATAGACAAGCCTAATGAAAAAATTCTTGCTTTGTATAATAATATAGATATGGCGCAACCACCAGGATCACCCTGATCTCCCTGAACATTATCTCTACTTGAAATCAAGCTAGGATTCAAAATAATAGGATTCAGCGAGAGATTCCTAATATTAGACTGTATTTTCAAAGCCCAATTACAACAGCCCCGATATTGGATGATATTGCAGATTATCTTAGAATAATTTCTGAAGCCGGAGATAAGTTTAAAGAGTTGGTACGAGAAATATATCCACGGGCAAATACACAAGCAATCCATGCCGAAAATCGAGTAGCGAATTTGCAGACCCAGCTAATAACTTTGCAAACCCAGTTAGCTGATTCTCAGACCCAGTTTGCTGATTCACAGACCCAGTTTGCCAATTCACAAACCCAGTTAGCCACGCTTCGAGGCCCATAGAACACAGCATAATATATTTAAATCTCGAGAACTTAATGGCCGAATCACAATCTGTACCCAAAAAAGGCAGATATCAGAATTGCTCCTAGAAAGCTTTGCATTAAGATTCAAAAATAGAAGAGCCTATCATCAACTACAGAATTGTAAGATGGATAGAACAATTACCGTGCATCTCTTAAATCTTACAACAAGTGGAAAAATAGATGTAAGACTATACAAAATAAATGGGTAAATGGAAAACACATTAATTAATAATTTAAATCAACAAATTTTTACGCTACAGAATAACCCAACAAATATACAACGAATAGGAATGGCAGGATACCCACCCCCAAATTTTAATGGCTATCCTGATGAGGATCCAGAAGAATTTATTGATTCTTTTCGCTCATATCTTGTGGCTATAGGAATTAATGTATTAGCCGGACATGCCCATAGAGTTCGAGCACATGGTCTTTTTGAAACATGCCTCAAAGGCGATGCTAAAGATTGGTATGAAAGACTCTTCGAAGAAAGAATTGGAAATTGAGAAATTTATTAGATAATACTGGCCAAGCCAATTTGGGTGCGACTCAGGAACGAATGGTGGCACAACTTGGAGCGAATTTAAGACATGGCACTGTGGGCCAGGCTGGAAATATTGTTATTCCAGCTCATATAGTATTTAATGAAGACTGGTCTTTTGCCGATGGGCACCCAACAGATCGATTACCCAATGCTCCAAATGCTAATGCCGGACAAACTATAGTAGCAGATGGAATTCGACTTGGCCAGGCAATATACTGGCTTAAAACTAACTATTCCACAGTTACTGCGAAAAAACAGTGAATGCTCGTTGGTTCAACGGTCCAAGGAAGTGATTCTGTGGGTCGATTTTATTCTAAGTTACGTAAACTTGCTAGGCTTGCAGGAATTGATGATCAACAAATTCGTTTACAATTTATTCGTGGCATTTCTCCTGACAATCAATTAGAAATTCGACGCATTGGAATTAATAGGCCTGTATCAGAATTGCTCACTGAGCTCGAAGAAATTGAAAGATATAAGACAGAGCAATTGTCTGGAGCTTATTTATATTCGGGTCCAGCATCATCGGATAAATCTCATAGAAAAAACAATTATTCAAGCAATTTGGGTATGACCAAAACTGAAGTCGAAAACTTAATAAAATCTATGATGCCATCTATAGAATCTCAATCTATTTCTTCTTAACCATCTCAATCCGACTATAGACCACAACCTCCAGGAACCTCTCAAATTATACAAGATACAAATAAGGGTAAATTTTTACAATGGCTTCTTGGAGAGATATCAGAATTTGTTCCTGTTCCCAAGCCCGATTTACCCCAAAACCGGTAATAAAGAATGTTGAAATTACAGATAATGATCCCATAGAAAATATGCGTAGGCAATTAGAAGACCTTAAAATCAATCAGACTAAAATGAATAAAGCTATAAAAAAGATTTCTAGCAAACCCAAATCTTCTCGTCGCAAGACAAAATCAAAATCTAAGACCAAAAAAAAGAAATCATACAAGCGTGTTAACGCCCATATAATTTCAGATGAATCATCTTCAGACTCTAGCAATAGTGAAAATAGTACGACATCTAGTGAAAATGAACTTGAAACCAATACCTTGGTGCGTTCATAGAATGAATCAGGATCGGATTCCTCTGGGACTAGTGAGTCTAGTAATTCAGAAAGCGATTCAGAAGAATACGAAGTCAATGCTATAAAAAAAATAACTTATTCTGATACCAAGAGATCAAAGAAGCGCAAAAGTGCCAGGCCAAAAACTTCTAGCAAAAAATCTAGTAACACCGCTTCTGATAAAAAGGGCGGTAAAGATATTAGGCTACTTAAAATTCCTACAGATAATATTACTCAGATACAAACTCCCAACAAAAACTTAAATTTATCTAATAAATTAGCTAAAAAACTCTCCTGACATTTTTTGCTATTTTATGATCAATGGTTGATTCATTTACTCGTACACAGCCTAAAGAAGTTTCTATTAATGGTTACAATATGATTAATGCTGAATTCATTGCACTAAAAGATCCCGTTCTAAATCATTTCACTTCAAATTTCTCAGACAAGGAACGTGAAAAGTTCTGGCATGAGATTACTATGATATTCTCTCATATCTTGCAACCAATATCAGATCTAATTCGAATTGCTTCTCAGCAAACAAATATACCGCCCCAAACAGCCCCAGAGGGATCACAATCAGAGACAGAAATTTCATGGCCCAACCCTATAGAAATTAATTTTATTCGTAAAATTATTCCCAATGATGTCGCTACTATATGTTGCAAGATTAGCTCGCCATTAGGAAAAATTGTACAAGTGCCTTCCGCCATGATAGATAGTAGGGCAAATTGCTCAGTTATCTCAAAAGGCCTTATAAAACTATTGGAAGCAGAAGTAGATAAAAATAAGAAACCATCAGTTAAATGGCATATAATTCCTTAGAGTCTTCAGGCATATCTTATAACATTTCGGTTACGGTTGGTCAGGGAGAAAATAGTTGTACAATCTCTGAAGACTTTCCGGTTATGGATGATAATAAACCCTGGATATTATTGGGTACACCTTGGCTTGATCGAGCTGGATGGGAGCCCATTGTTAAGCGTGAATTCAAGTTAATACATAAAAATAAAGTAATTACTATACCTCTTTCAGTACATAAGTCCCACTCTTTTCTCATAAATTCAAAAAGAGAAAATTTGGTTAACATATCAATTCTGCCTGAGCCAGCCTTGACTTGTGTCAGGGAAGGTGGGTCAGAAAAAAAACATATGAGTTATGAAGAACTTGAAAAAATGTTATTTGATACTCTTAATGCTAAAGATGTTCTCAATGAGGTATGTGAGAAGTTTTTATCATTCTATGATGAGCTGGATCTTTTACTTAGCTAGTATATGCAGATATTTGGCTATATTTTTTTTATCACGAATAGCTTCTTTTTCATAAAATGCATTTAGATCCCTACCTTCTTGTAATAAATAACTCGAAGACAGAATTAATTCATTAACCAAATTTTCTTTTTTCGAATCCTCTTGATCTTTGATCTGCGGGAAAATAATATTTTCTCTACTTTCCTTAACAAAGTCGAAAGCCAAAATTGGTTGATCCCAAGCAACCCTATTTTTTTCATCGCCTCTCCAAATCTGATAAATACGTTTTTGTGATATGCTATATTTTTATTTTAGCTCATTCAAAACTTTAGTCATTGGCATATTATTAAAACATTGAATAATAAAATCATAATCGGCTAGAGATAAAGAAGGAGAATCACATCTCATGCATTGCCTAAGCATAGTAGTATTTTTATATCTAATATCTAATATCTAATATATTATTTCAAAATAATTTATTAAATAGGATATACAAGAAAAATATATTATACCAGTTATACAAAATATACAGGATAAATCGGATATATAAGATATACAGGATGAATATATAATATACTAGAAAAAAATTCTGGAAGAATCAGATAAATAGGATATATAGGATATATAGGTTAAATAGGAGGTTTCGGATAAACCAGAAATATATATTATTTCAAATATATTTTTATTATACAAAAAAGTTCATGACCAATGTCTATACCTTCTTGCAATTTTTGTAAGCCGGCTCAGTCAGATATATTGTTTTTCAAGCTTGTGAAAAAAACAGAGCAAAAGCTTAAAGAAAAACTATATTCTGCTCTTAAATCTAAGGCCGAAATTAATGATCTTAGCGAGAAGTTGCTAACTAAGTATTTAGAGCAAGAGAAAGAGCTTCAGCAACTTTTTTCCCATTTCATTCGAAAAAAGAACATTCAGAAAAAAAATATTATTGCCCCGCATTTCAAAGATCAAGGGGCTGGAAAAAATTTGGTTGATGAATCAAGGCCTTACTCTAAAGTAAGGCTTTGCGAAGAAGCAGATGGTATTTATTATTTTAAGCTTGCTCCTTGATCCCTTTTTTCTCAGCTCTTAATTGAAGATCACAGAAAGGCAAGTCCGAATCCGAATCTGAATCTGAATCTAATAAATTTTTGCCAAACTCAACACCAGTTCGATCTTCTATATAATTTTCTATCTAGTCAATAGTTTCTTTTAACGATTTTACTATCTTTTTAGCTTTTTATGTTGGAAATAATATGCACCCAGTCTTGTTTGATATTTACGTACCTTATGTACTATTTTTTAGTATTATATATTGATAATAATTTTTTTTTTATAAAAACTAATTGCCGAGGTGGGACACCATATCACCAGAGCACAGTATATGGCGCAGTATCCATGTTAAGTAGAGTCTGGACATGCATGTCCGAGCTCAACTTAATTGCGCAGAAGAAGGGCGCAGTAGTCATATGATATTGTGACCTGTGCGCTATTTTAATGCAACTACATTCTATCAACTGTAATAACAGAATTTTAAATTTCTGAATATTATTTATTAAATTGCAACTTTCCGTGATCATTCCCTGATCGTATATAAGGACTTAATAAATTTTTTCCGTGATCGTTCCATGATGGTTCACCTAATCGTAGGGATCAAGACTGGCCTGTATTAAAATTTTATGCGGTATTACCTTAATGCAGAATTACTTTCCCACGTCGATTTTTTATTAAATTAATAAGTAGTTCTAATAATGAATAGCGACTAGAATCTTTCTTACCTTATATATAATTCCGCGATAAGAATGGAACTTAAAAAGGTTATAAGGGTAATACGTATAATGATTTTAATCATTAGTTTTGTCCAAATTCATATGTTACAGGAACTTGTAATCTCCGCCATCTCCGAGATCGTCAAGATCGTTAACTTTTTTTCATCACAGGAGAGATCGTTGAATATAAGGGGTCTAATTTCACCGAAAAATAACAAAATAGCTTCAGTATATGGAGCTATAGCCGAAATTAGTTGTTTTGTTAAGTGTATTCTGACATTGTATGAGAGTAACGTATTTACTAAGTTTGTAATTTTTCTTTTGGCAGGTTCTCTAGATCTAATGAATATGAAGTATAAAAATAAGCGTGTTTCCGCCCGTAAGATAAGTTAGCAATAACGTTATTTTTTGCTCATATATTTTTTTACTTGATTTACTTGCACGTAATTTATTTTTAAAGTAATTTGCTATTTTATTACTATGAAAATGAATTTTTCTTACTATAATTTTTGTATTTAGGAATGCAAAATGACTACCACAAATCCTATTAGCCTTAAGTGCCTTTTTCCGGATAGTAATAATATTAATATTCTGATATGTAAGGAAGATAAGGTTGCAGTGCTTAAAGACGCAGTTAAGAATCTAGCTCATCAAGATTCTGATCTCTATGTTATCATTCCTAAGAATTCGACGGCTGAAATGTTTGATTATTTTAAAAATGAAATTTTTGATCCAAATCAAGTTCATATTATTGTAAAACCAAAGGAATAATATTTTTTTCTTGTATTCGCATTATGTAATAGCGATGTATTTTTTATTATATAAATAAAAAAATATTTTATTTGTGTATTGTTGCTCCGGCAACAATTTTTATTAAATAAAGAAAGGGGTTGGGTCCCCAAAATTTTTTATTTTTTTTACTTTTTTTCTCATTTCATTCGAAAAAAAAGAAAAATAATTCGATTAACAATTTTTGTACTACAAAAATATGTTCTCTATATGTTTGTTTTTTTTGCTTGCGAAAAAAAAGAGTGTTAAACCATGATCTACTAAACTGATTATTTATGTGAAATTGACAGCACACCTCGCTCTTTCTTCCTTAGTCATTTTTTCAAATAAAGGGAGTTAAATTTATTTCTCAAAATAGCCGGCTATTAAGGCACTTCGTGAGTCATTGTACATATGACTATCTGATGGTAGAGTCTGGACACGGTGTCCGGGCTCAGAAATTATTTTCCATGATGTTTGGCCCCGCCTTCTCGCAATTCTTGCTTGAAGCCAGAATGTAGGTAAGCATTTTTTCTTTTTTTGAGCTTGCGAAAAAAAAGGGGAATACATGTGAACGAAATTCTGTTTTTTTCTAATGTAGAGTCTGGACATGGTGTCCGGGCTTGACTTAATTGCGCAGAAGAAATGGCGCAGTATATTTTTTCTAACTGCTGAGCCAGGACATCATGTCACCAGGGCGCAGTATGTGGCACAGTAATCACATGATATTGTGACCTTGAGGTCATATCTACCAACCATTTTGATAACAATTACCGACCTATATTTTATAATTCTTTTTGAATAAAAAAATATTTGAGCTTATATAATTCTCAAGGAATGTTTCAAGCCAGAAAAAAATCTATAATATTTATGTAAGTACTGTGACTTTTCCTCCTTTGTCTTGCATATAAGCACCGTATCACTAGTCTAGCCATGGCACTGACTTAGACCCGATGATTTCAGTTGCAAAGAAGGCAAGTGAGATGTACGTTCCCTTTAATATGCCCCAAACTATTGTGGATTCGATCTACTGTCCACTGAAGTATATCTCCTGGCTGATCCCATTCGAATTTCATTTCGATAAAACATGATGCACATCTTTCTTTCTGAATACGTTTTAATATGAGGATATAGTCGACTGTTAGATCAAATTCACGGCCTTTTTCTTTGTCCTGGCCCATATATCTGATAAGTTTTTTCTGAATGGACGGCCTCAATTCGTGTTCTAGCCATTTTTTCTTTTTTTTCTCCTCAATCTTTTGGGCAATTTCAGGGGGTAATGGGGGCGCTTCAACCCGAATGAGTTGGCTTAAATATTCTATGCGACCAACTGCCAAATATATTAGATTATCCCAGGCTAGGTTTTCATCAATGACCCAAACACGTTGTGGCGACTTAAGAGTCATTCCTTGACTAGTATGAATGGTCATTGCGTATCCGAGTTCCCAATCTATGACTTTTTTATCCGCTAATATGTCTTTTAAGAACTTGTCAGAGAGTGTATTTAAGGGCAAATATTCTATATCATTTTTTACTAACTCCTTCTTTTCAGATGAGCCGGGAATTTGGACAAGGCAATTCTGTTTGCGTCCATCTCTTGGTCTATAAATTAACGGGATCAGTACATTGGAATATTTTTTTCGATGAAGTTCTAAGCATTTATGGGAAGCAATTCTTCGGGAAAGTATATGTGCTGATAAGATACGATCTGATGGCTTCTATTCAGCTTCAAGATATTCCCATTTTTTTGCAACTGGAAGTGCTTCACGGAATAAGTCTGACTGCACTCTGTTATTTTGGCGTCGCATTTTTTTCTTAAGCTCTTGTAATCTAGGGCATTTGGCCCGATAGTCAGTCAAGACTTCCTCATAGTATTCAGTTCGTTCTTTTAACTAGTCATGAGGCATTTCTCCAAAGAATGGTGGAGGCTGAGCATCATCTCCGCAACAGATTACCTGACATTTTTGCTTTAGTAAGTAGTCAATAAACATTTCGAGAATATGCCTAGGCACTGTGCATACCTCGTCCCAGATGACAACTCGTGGAAATTTCTTTTCTCCCATACGTTCAGGTGTCCATTCTCCCACACTATTCCATCTAAAGAAGCTATGCCAAGTTTGGGCTTTTACTTTACGGTCATTTTGAAAATCTTTAGCTAGCGCATTTGTATGGGTGAAAACAACCATGTTTATATCTTTGAAGATTCGAATTGCATGCGTTGTCTTTCCAGAACCACCACCTCCATTGAGATAAGAAACTCGGGATCTTGTAATAGGATCATGAATTGATGGAGCAGTACTTTCGGTAATATCTTTAATCGATTCCCAATGCCTATTTTTTGGCCAGTATACAACATTAGGATCTGGACCATGAATTTTTTCTCCTTTATCACGCCATTGTCCAGGCTGTATTTCTCTAATCGGTTCTGAAAGAATCTTTTCTTTTAGAGGTTCGGTTATTTTAGTAATGGCTATACTAGTATTGCTAGATGGCTTCTTATTAGGGATAACTTCCCAAAAACCTTTATGAGCATACCAATCCCAAAAGCAATCATGACAAACAAATGGTTTATGTTTGCTACATGGAAAATATTCTCCTACCGCTAGAGGCATTTTAGTTTTTTGGAATACTTTAACCGATTCTATAAACGATGGGTTGTTATACACTGTACATAAATGCCAGTCGTGTAGACATAGAAATTTACTAGTATTTACCGAATCTTTGGGATAGCTAATCTTTTGCTTAACTTGCTTAAAGAAGGCAGATACATTTTTGATCTTATATAAGGCCTCTCTTCGTATATATATATAGAATCTGTTGCGATTCTTACTACTTCATTAGGGCCAAATCTTCGAAGCATTTCCAGTAAGTTTATATGGGCGTAAGCTAACATTGAGGCTTGCAAATGTGTATATTGAGGCTGATGGCCTTTGTAGTATGTAAGTATATGTCCAAGCGGACATTTATCACTACCTGCATATGTTCCTTCTTTAATGCAATCCTGGATCAAAAAATCAAGTTCACCTTCATCTATTACAACCCGGTGAGTAAGGCGTTTTTCTTCAACTTTATTTCCTTGTATGAACTTTCCTATGATTGCGCAACTTATATCCTGATTTTTAGGCAACCACACTTTTGTCTGCTTGGTAAGAGAAATAATGACTTCTCCTATAGTTACACTTTCTAGGATTCCTGCTTCGAGAAGATATCGTAGAAGTACGATAGGAGTCCAGCCTTTTGCCTTCCCACATCCTTCTCCACTTCAGCAAGCAAAATGTTTTCCATACCAAACGGGAATTGCTTGATGTATATTGGGAACGAATTTGAAGGATCTTACCTGCACAAATCCAGTTATATCGTCCTGTGGTAATTCTCTATTCACTGCTACTCGAACAAGATAATGTGTTGGGTGTCCAAATCGCTTAAACCATGGTGAACACTCTCCTTGACCACGCATACTTGCCGGGTAGCATTCCTTCATGTCTATACATACAACTTCTCTGACTTGGTAGTTTGGTGCATTCCATCGACCTCCATGCCCATGTTCAACACAAGATTGCTTTATATTTTCATGTACACTGGCCGAAGTTGGATGCCAATTATTAATCTCATTGGCAAGCTTTCCTCCGGCATGATTAGCACCAAATACCTGCTCTGCTAACTCAACTATTTTAAGCGATTCTAGGGACTCCCGCTTTCTTTCTTCACTAATTATTCCTTCCTGAAATTGCCAGTCTACCGCGTCTTAAATAATTCTTCACACGCTTTTATAATATCTGTATGCTTTATCCATGTCCTAAATATATGACCATCTTCTAGGACAAATTGGGATATTGATTGGATCTCTTCTAATGTTTTACCTTCCCTGAGTCCAAGTCCAATAAGCCATATTGCTTGTGGACCTTGAAGAGTTTTATTAATGGTCGTCCATGCATTATCATTATAATATTCAACCATTCGGTCTTTTGGAAAGTGTTGGTTTCTGGGGAATGCATGGCCATTGTGAACTACCATCTCAATCTCTTCAAACCTACCTGTTCGATATTTTCCACTATTAAAAATGGTCCTGTGGGTAATATCAAGCAATTTGATTGGCCTCTTAAGTATTCTTTCTAATTCTACTACATCCTCTACCCGAGCACCAGGTTGACGCATTCTTTTTTCTCATGCGCCAATTTTTTGTTTATGTATACTTGTAAGCCCATATCCTCTTTTTGCTTTTTCAAAATGCTCTATTACTCGTTGGGCCACACAATTAAGTGCACCATCTTTCATTGGCATTAATCGATTACTACCTGGCTCTCAGATTCTATATAGCCCATAGACGACTGCATTAGCAGTAAGTTCTTCAAAATCAGAGCTTTTAATTTGAATTTCTCTAACTAAAAACTTTCCATCAATTCCAATCCAAAAGCCTGGTTTCGTCTTTTTTGTAAGAATAACATTTGGACCTCCTGGAACGAATTTCTTACCAGCCTTTTTTGACTCAAGTATGGGCTCATATTTGTCAATGATTTTGAAATTATCATTATTTGGCCGAATAAATTTTACTCTTATAAGAAACCTATCATCATCTATTGCATTTAAAATTTTCTTGGCACGCTCTTCAGTCATTCCAGCTTCATACATTTCCTCTTTCTCTATTGCAAACCAGGTTGAAAATGTATATTCAGCACCATTTACCCTAAACATATCTTTTGCTTTCTGAATTCCCTTTTGCCATACTTTTTGATGCATTTTATCGTCTGGGAATAGGACTGGCCAAGACACTTTTTTATTAATATCTTTTGGATCATCTTTAGACTCATCCCTTTGGTCAAATTGCAGGAGTTGAGGCTTTCTTTTGCGATCTACTAAGAGTCTTTTCCATTAAATTAAACTATTCTGCATCTGTTATTGGAACCTCTTTATTAATAATAGTTGGGTTGTTTTTTATTTTAGGATTCGCTAGCCAGTTTGCCAAATCCTCTATAGATAAATAAGTAGCTTCCTTTTCACAGACATGGACTATAGGAGATAGGAAGCTGGGTACTGATATTTGAGATCTGGATACATTAAGATTAGGTGACTGAACCGGATTAGATATTTGGGGTTGCTTACACTTAAACTTTCTGTTCAGATGATTTGTTAAATCACGAGTCTTTTTAAAGTCGTTCTTTCCACATCGAGGGCATTGAAGTACTATTTTTGATAGTAAGTGAAACAATTTAGCTGTTTGTATTAATAGTACGAAAACTTTTGTTTAAATAAAAATAATTAATTATTTCTCTCTTGATCTGTCAATCTACGGGGATAGCCTAACCTGATAGCATATTTCATTAGGTTTCTTTTTTTTTTGAATTTATAAGAAAAAAAGGTTTGTAGCAAGCCGACTAGCTCTGAACCCGGTCTTTGCAGAAAACATGCTAGTGGTTACTATGTAACCCAATATATTAATAGGCTTCGGGAGAGAGCAACTGTCTTCTCGTAATTTTATCCTGTTTTTTCGGAGTAAAAAATAGGTAAAAATTTTTTAACTGGGGCAGACATTTTTTCGTTAGATTATTATGTGCTAAAGCAATAAAAATTAACACCATCATATAGACTTTCTAGCCCGATGTTAAGACCAAGTAGAATAACAAAAATATATCATTTTTTATATATGATATTAAGGCCAATAGGTGGAAGAATACGTTAAAACAAATTAGTGATCTTAATGAATAGAAGGCGTTAAAGAGCATTCCTGGTATATAAAAATTAACACTATCATATAGATTTTCTAGCCCGATTTTAAGACCAAGTAGGATAACAAAAAATATATCATTTTTTATATATGATATTAAGGCCCAATAGGCAGAAGAGTACGTAACCGGGTGTATATTTTTTTCACTTTGGTCTGCCCGCCCTTCCTGCTGCTGATATCATGTGATTGACACTAGACCGAATCACGTACAACCAATCAATCGCATATAATTATATGTAACAAAAACAACAATCTCAGAAATAACTTCCGATTATATTCACTTCGGATCCAATCAAAAGCAAATAACAACTAGATATTTTTTATTAAGATTTTTTATTTAAAAATTAATATATTTAATTCGATCAATTACATCATAAATTCTTATACCCAGTACAATTTAATGATCTAATATTTAAGCGAAATTTTGCAGTAAAGTATAACCGCCGTGTAAGCGGCCTATTATACTTTAGTGCAAAATTTCACTTATATCCAACTACATGAAACACAACAAATTTCGCGATGCCCAAGAGAATTTACAAAAAAACTGCCGAAAGTCCACAGGAGAGTCCAACAAAACAATGAAAGACCCAAGAAAGTTCACTAAAAAATGCCAAAAGACCCAAAGTTTACCAAGAAACACCGAAATACCAGAGGAAAGTTCACCAACAAATCGTCGAAAGAGCAAAAGAAAGTCATGAGAAAGTTAACCAAGCGATTTTGAAAGCAGTAAAAGTTCGCAAAAAAAAAAACTTATTGAAAGATCAGAAGTACTTACCAATAGAGTACCGAAAGATCAATGAAAAACGCTGAAAGTCCAAGAGAATTCACCAAAAAACGCCAAATGTTCACAAGAGGATTCACAAAAAAACATTGAAATTCTATAGGAGAGTTTGACAAAATGCCGAATGATCCAAGAAATTTATCAAGAAACACCGAAAGATCCAAGAAAGTTCAAGAAACGCTGAAAGACCAGAGGAAACTTCACAAGAAAGTTCGCCAACAAATCGAAAGATCATAAAGTTAGCAAAAAAAAAAAAAACAAAAAACAAAGAAAGATACTTACCAATAGAGCCCCGAAAGATCAAAAAAAAGAGGGTTCACCAAATGCCGAAAGTCCACAAGAGAATTTACTAGAAAACGCTGAAAGTCCACAAGAGGGTCAAAATGCCGAAAGACCCAAGAAATTTATCAAGAAACACTGAAAGATCCAAGAAAGTTCAAGAAACGCTGAAAGACCAGAGGAAAGTTCACAAAAAAGTTCGGCAACAAATTGAAAGATCAGTAAAGTTTGCAAAAAAAAAAAAAACCAAAAAAGATACTTACCAATAGAGCCCCGAAAGATCAAAAGAAAGAGGGTTCACCAAACGCTAAAAGTCCACAAGAGGGTCAAAAAGACAACACTGAAAATCAACAACAGAATTACCCATAAAGCGCCGAAAGTCCACAAGAGAATTCACCAACAAACGTTAAGAGCCCACCCGCCAGAAAACGCCGAAATCTACAAGAGTTCACCAACAAAAAGCTGAAAGACCCAAAAAAAATTCACTGAGAAATGCCGAAAGACCAAAGAAAAATTTACAAGAAAGTTCACCAACAAATCGCCAAAAGACCGGAAGTAAGTTTTCACCAACCGATTTTGGAAGATCAGTAAAAGTTCGCAAGGTTTACTAGAAAAAAAACCGTTGAAAGATCAGAAGAAAGTACTTACCAATAATGCACCGAAAGATTAAAAGAAAACTCGAAAAAAAACGACATAAAACGCTCCAAAGAAGCCAAAGAAGTGGGTTCCAAAAAAAAAAAAAAAAAAAAAAAAAAAGCGTTAGTATTGTTGAAAATAACGATAAACAAATAAACAAAAAAATTTCAGAAAAGGAAACGGTACTTATCTAGCATGTGTTTACCGGCAGGGGTGAACCGACCCCTAATCTGGTATCGGTACGCCGGGTGGGAGATATATCTCCCGGGGAGATGCATCTCTCGCGGGAGATGCCTATAATTTCCCTTATTAAATTTATCAATTTAGAGTTGCCTTAATTTTTATCAATTTGCTTTTATAATATTATTATATAAATACATATTTAATAATTATAATGGTAACAAAGTGATCAAATCATATAAG
Source organism: Gigaspora rosea (assembly GCA_003550325.1). Lineage (NCBI taxonomy): Eukaryota > Fungi > Glomeromycota > Glomeromycetes > Diversisporales > Gigasporaceae > Gigaspora > Gigaspora rosea. Next base: position 41,225 of record QKWP01001078.1, read on the forward strand.
CATATAAAAATTTGTAATTGTATTAAAATTATAAGTAATCAGATGCATGCGTACAAAAATTTATAAGCAACCAGGTTATATGCTTACAAAAGTTCATAAGTGACTCATTTTTATTCTCAATAATAATTCACGAAAATGATTGGCTTGAATTTTATTTAACCTTATCACTCATATTAAATAATAACTGAAATTGGAGATTTTCGCCATATGGTACACAATATTCTTAGTGTAATATTTTATACAAGAAATTAAAAGTCTTGATTCTCCACTTTATTAATAATGACAATTTAAAAAATTTATTTCAACGTACAGTTTTGTGCATTATCTCTGTACTTACGCATATACGTATGTGGAATGAGAAACAAATTTGAAAAGTTAATGCGTAATGCGTTGGGGTAGGTCGATGCGCTATGTAAATCAAAACTATATGTGGTAATATAATAAAATTTATTAATAAATTTTTTGATTCAAATTTTAAATAGATTTAAATAGATGTACAGCCCTAACGGTTCGATAGTTTTGAATATTTTCGCAAAGACTAGTGTTACATCTCTACAAACAAGATTATAGAATCATTTCATTTATTTAAACTTGAAAAAACTGTAATATGCTACGTGTTTTTTTTAAAAAAGTAGCAAAAAGAAAGGGATCTGTAATATGCTACGCGTTTTTTTTCATAAAAAAAGAAAGGGTAAATTTAGTTTCGTTTTTAAAGAAATGGCTCTATAGCTTTGTTTGTAGGGACGTAATACTTGTCTTTGCAAAATTTTATCCAAAACTATCGAACCATTGGGGCTGTACATCTGTTTTAAAAATTCTTTAATAAATTTTATTATATGACTACATATAGTTTTGATTTACATTGTACATCGACCCCCCAGTAATGCGTGCATAGTATTTTTATGTACATCAATTACTTAAAGTAGGTTAAAGCAGGTCGGATGATATGTTAATGCGGGCCAGAGTCATGCTAATGCAGGCCAGATAATCTTAAATTAAAAATCGCGCTGGATTTTTAGATCCCGCGCGTTGCCCATCACTAATATATATATATTTAACCGTATTTTTATTTAATAGCTTAAAATTTAAAAAAGGGGATTTTTTTCTTTAACTAGTTCAAAATGTCGTTATTAAGTCAACCAATCTTAAATAAGACATTATTTGAGATTATTTTTAAAGTTAGATTCTTCGAGCTAAAAATGATGTTTGTTAAGAGTGGTTACTTGCGTAATCTTGCGTTCTTAAAAAGAACTCTAAACATATAAATAAGTTACCCGAGCAATTGATTTGCATTAGTCAATCAGACGAATTTCTGCCTATGAGAAATCATTTACTAAGAGGCCATACCGGTAATACATAAACCCCAAAAGAAACAGCAAATAACAAAAATTGATCTTATTAATAACTTTGAAAGTTTTTTATGACTTCTAGCGATGATTTCTCAATAACTACCTGATTAAATTCAGTAACAAATTTTTTATTTTAATTCTATAATACTGTAAAATTAAAATTAAAAAGAGTTCATTGAATTTGATTCAGTATTTGTTGAGAAATCATCACGAAAAGTTTAAAAAAACTTAAAATATCTGCAAAAAGACCAATCGGGTAAAATTTTCTTTCTTAGAACTTTAATTGTTGATTTTTCGACAACCATCCAAATTTGATGAATTTTTTTTTTAATTTTGTGGTTTCATAGAAATTATTAAAAAAATTTTCGTTAATTGGTTGTCGAGAAATCATCAAATAACTTCAAACAAAAAAATTTTACCCGACTTGTCCTTTTAGGGAAGTATCATTCCGGACCATCCCGGTGTTATGCTCAATTTTTATTTTTAGTTATTATTATTATTTTATCGTTATGTATTTCTTATTTTGCCATAGTTTGTGGCATAGTTGGGTGATTGAATCTCCAAACGGGAGATCAAAGGAGATCAAATCTCCAAACGGGAGATCAAATCTCCAAACGAGTGATTAAAGCTCCCATACGAATAAAAATATATAAGGGTTTAGCTTTAGCTTATGGAGGAAGAACGAGTAGTTGAACGATTGTAGATAGTATTTAGTACTATTGTGATAATCCGATGTATTGATTTATATTAATAAAGAGAACCCTTATGCCCGTCATTATGTGTGTTAGTTTATCGTTTTAACCTTGTTCACGATCCATCAAGCTGATCGTAACACGGTCCTTATTAGGACCGATTTTAATAGTATTTACGGTCCAGGTCCGGTCCGTCCTCGGGTCCTTTATAATTACGTCATATAGTAATGCATGAGATTTTATTGGTTGAAAAAAATGACGTAATCGCTACCATGTCCCAGGACTGATCCGGACTAGTCTTTTGCAGGACCGATGCAACCCTTGTCTTTTTACAAAGATATTTTTTTTTAAAAAAACTTTCGTGATGATTCTCAACAATTCTAAACCAAATTTAATAAACTTTTTTTTAATTTTAATTCATAGAATTAATAAAATAAAAAGGTTTTTACTGAATTTGATTAGGTTGTTGCTAAAAGTTTAAAAAGAACTTTCGAATTTATCAATAGGATCAAATTGTTTCGTGGCTGTTTCCTTTTTAGAGGTTTGTGTATTGCCAGTACAAATAAATAAAGCCAACATTAATGATACGGGCCGATGCCAAATTCTCAGGCGACCCGGCTGCCAAAATTAATCGGCCCGGTCGACTATAGTTAAAAAATCATTCATTCAAACAAGAATGCAAAATAGTCTAATAATTTGATCTTCCCAATATGAAAATAGTTAGAATTACATCGCAATACTTGTGCAATATTTCGATTACTAAAAATTACACTACGGAGATGCTTGAGATAATGTTCTCAAAAATCGACTTTAGTTAGTCGATATAATGATCACGTCATAACTGATTAGCACACATACAATGTTACACAAATTACAAATAGTTGAAAGAGTGCATGTGATGCATAAATAGAGGAGGTTATATGGGTCCTTTTAAGGCAGGTGATCTACCGGGTTATTTTCTCATAGTTGGAAATAAAAGTGATAATGTATGACGGTAGTTTACTAACTTATAATCGATAAATCAATGCTTTAATTAGCACAAAGAACATGCAATCAGAACCCTAAATTGACTAGTTGAATTTATAAATATTGACTGGAAAACTCAATGATCATCAACTGTAAGCACTAACTTGAGAATTTTCTACGCGTAATTTAACTGATAGTTATAAGTTATACAATGAAATTCTATCATTCGAAAAAAGGCCGGGCTGACTTGCAGGTATTGTCACGGGGTAAACGTGAAATTTCAAATATCGGTTGATCATTTATAGTACGCTGCGCCACATATGTATACAATATTGGGCAAAAATTGTAGAATAACGGTAATTTGGCAAATGATCACGTGCCGCTCTGCGGCACGTGTAGCCAATCATTTGCCAAATTACTGTATTCGACAATTTGCCCAATATTGGTGTTATCCGGCAATTTATGATCATGATTGGTAGAGAGTTGCTCTCTGAGTTTTAATTTATATGAACATGTTTACATCATAACACATGAAAAAATAACAGTAAAAAATTTTGGATATGTATCACTTCATTTTGTAGACATAACATTTTACTGACAAAATTCACCAACATGTTTATTTCACTGACAAGTTTATTTCACCGACAAGTTTATTTCACCACAATTTATTTCACCGAAGCTCATTTCATAGACCCCAATTCTAGCCTGACCATAACCCTAATTCTAGCCAGACCCTAATGACAATGACCAGAATTAATTTGTCAATGAAATGAGTTTCAGTGAATTAAACTGTCAGTGAAATGGAAAATAAATGTCAGCGAAATAACATGTCGGTGAATTGTTGTCAGTGAAATGTTATTATGTCTACGAAATGAGGGTCGATGAGGTGAGCTGAACCGGAAATTTTTTCATGATCATATAAGTTTGTCGGATAACATATGACATCCGATCATGCATAATTAACAATGTATAATCGACAATGTATATAATTAATCGTGCATAATCAATCATACACGCTCTCATTAAACAGGGGCTCAGCTTACAGCGGAATGATTTAGAAATCATACTATCTATTGTATTATACGCATGATAGCGTCGTAAATAAGAATATCATATGATTTTAGTCTCATAGTTTCCATAATATTCTATAATGTTAGATTAGTAATTTCCATAATATTTGTAAAATATAAAAGAAGGTCGTTTTAGCTCTTCTTCTAGTAAATAATTTTCAGATTATCTTATATCTGAATTTAATATATAAAATAATAAAGTCAGATTACTCCCATACCACTATTTTTATTCTAAATCGGGTTAAATCACTAAGTCACGCCTCTGGTGAGCTGCCTTTGATTGTCTTTTGCATTATAGACTAAGGAACATTGTTTTCTCTTCATAACAGTATATGAGTCAAGGGCTGACCTGCAGCCCACCCGGCTGATAGGCTAAGGTCAGCTAGCCAAGATCACAAAGTCATTTTTATATAAAGCTTTGTAAAAAATTTATGTAAGCTATAATTAAAAATAATATTTATTTAACAGTTATGTATCAAAATATAAAAATGGGTTAAGTAGTTAAATAAGTAAAATGGGGACGTCAATAGAAACCAGGCAAATCATTTTTAGTAATTTTTTTTAAACTTTAAATTAAAATATCTTAACAACTAATAAACCAATCTTGATAAATTTTTTTTTATTTTAATTCTATAACTAAATAGAATTAAAATAAAAAAATTTTTATCAAGATTGGTTTAATAGTTGCTAAGATAATTTAATCTAAAGTTTAAAAAAAATTTAATTAGAAACAATTTGCCTGGTTTCTATTGATGCCCCTTCAAATATTAAAATAAAAATAAATGTTATAATTAGTATTAGCATTAAAATTAGAGTTGGGTTAGGGTAAAATTATAAGAGGAGATTTTTTTAATTAGCAAAACAACAGGGGTTATCCAGGACCCCGAAGAATACATATATAACTCAGATCCAGACTCAAAATTTTAATATAACTTTATACACTTAATTTTATTAAAAGCTTTATACAAAATTATCATATAAGTTCAATTTACTATAAATTATACAATTTCAGATCTGAGTACCAGTATGATCATGTTAACCACTAAAGCCAAAAACATACACAAAAAAAAGTGACAAAGAGAAAATCAGAAACCTATCTAGAAAAAGAAGGGCGGTAGTTAACCGTGTTCAAATTCAACAACAAAATTTTTAGTACCGAAAATAAGCTACCCATACGATCGATGAACGTTGCTACATAGTAAAGTCTAAATTTTATTAAGCATATCGATTAAAGTCGCATAAGTAACATTGTTCAGCAGATCAAAATACGCGTACCCTGAAAATTTCATACAAATTGGAGAACTTTTAATTATTTGACTTTTAATTTTTACGTTCAACGGTTTTTTTTTATAAAAAAAAAACCGTTGAACGTAGAAATTAAAAGTCAAATAATAAAAGTTCTCCGATTTGTATGGAATTTTCAGGGTACACGTATTTTGATCTGCTGAACAATGTTACTTATGCGACATTAATCGATTTGCTTAGTAAAAGTTAGACTTTACTATGTAGCGACTATAATCGATTGACCAAAAATCGCTTTATAAGTTACTCCCGATTTTTTTCTGCATATTTATTTATTGTTTATAACATATTTATTTATCGTCTACAGCATATTTATTTATTGTCTACAGCATATTTATTTATTTATTTCACTTATTAAAGTTTTGTATTCAAAAATAAGCTACAGTACCCCTTTATTGTGCTTTAAATTACTTAAAATAGTAAATAAGCTAAACACGGTTTTTTTTTGTTAAAAATCGGCAAAAAAAGGTAGCTGCAACATACGGTATATATCGATTTATATCTACTTAAAAATTTTCCTGATGTATATATAGTATCATTATACAAATAAAGATCGTACTTGTTATAAAGATCATCTTTGTTATACAAATAAACATCTAACTTTTCAAAAAATTACCAGTTGCTTATACAAATTTAAACATATAACATATGGAAAAATTATATATAAGTCTATACAAAGCCAGATCTCAGTATTATATATATTCTTCGGGGTCCTGGTTATCCTAGTAAAATTTTGAGATATAGACTATTTTTTCTTAAAATTTGATAAAAATTTAATAGTATATAAAGGTTATATAATTATATATGTAAATTTTATTAATTTAGACATTATTTAAATTTTTTTATCTAAATTTTATGCTATATAACATATAAATTTTTATCTAAATTTTACAATAAATAAAAGTCATAATTATAAAAACAGGTATGGTTAGGACGGGTTATTAGCAACCCGAACCCAACCCAAAATTTGGGCCAGGTTGAAAATTTTGGGTTAGCACTTCAACCCGACCTGAACCTGGCCCAAATTTTTAAGCCCAACAAGTTTAAGTTTAAAATCTTAATATTAAAATTATAAATTAAAGATATATAAAAATATTGTTTAGTTTATAAAAGAAAAATTTTTGCATAACCCATTAACCCAATTTTTCAAAAAAATTTCAATTGTGCCAATTATTTGTTTTTGCTATTTAATTTGTTCTACGGTATTACCTAATAGTGACCTTAATTTTTAGAATTACCTGATAGATCCAAAAAAAAACCTGGCAACTAGAGGTCCAAACCAGATGCAATTTTTTCACCCAGGTCACCTGTGTGAATTGAAATTAGGTAACCCAGATGAAAACGGGTTTTTATATATATTATGTATTATTTATTGATTCCTGTTAGTATAGAATCAACAAATGTATATCACTTATTAATAAAGTGAAATTAAAAATAAAAAACTAACATTTACTATTTACAGTTTATTCTTTCATTTAGAATAATAATCATAATAATATAAATTTGTGAATCTCTTAAACAAATACTAGAAATTTGACAAATTACTGGTTTAAAAGTTAAAAATCAGTAATTTATTATAAGATTGTAGAGATAAAGCAAAACTAAGGATCTTCCGCAACTCTATCCACCAATCACTTGTACTGGAAGACACATGCAGTTGGCAGCTATTATTTAGGGATACAGTTAATTGAGTATCTTGCTAGTAGCCCAGAGTTTATCACTCACCACACCACCGGCACTTGTCGTTTAGAGGTAAAGTTCATAGACTACCTGCTAACAAGCTCAGAGTTTTTCACTCACCAAACCTAAGAAGACTCCTATTAGTTCCCTGTTGGATATTGGACTTACACAGGAAGAACAACACTCCTTTTATTACAAGTGAAGAACTGGTGCCGTTTGTTTTTTACAAAGAATTTTCAGAAAAGTGGGCATTTTGCTATACCCCTACCAAAAGATCAGCAGTGTTTACTCCGTCCAAATCGGAAAGGCACCTATGAAGTTGGATTTGATCATTACGAGTGGCTTGGAAACAAATCATGTGAACTGTTGGTTAAGGCCTCAGGAAAAACACTTTAGAAAGTTCCCGAATATTTTAGGTATAGTAGTCGGGTCCTTTAGACTACTTTTTTTTCGTTTAACATAATGGGACCTGGGTCATTGTTGGTTAAGGTTTTATGTTACAATTTTTATTCGAAGTCTATCGGTTATTGTGAAATAACCTTTTAGCTAACTTTAGGCCGCAGGTAAAGATCTAAAGTAGCGGGAGTCAATAGTGAAGCCCATGTTCTTTTATTCCCTTAGTTAAAATATATATATTATCTTCTCTGCATGTATTAATAATATTAGCTAATAAAGAATAAAGAGCCTGGTCTTAGTTATAAAACGAAAAAAAAAAGATAAAGCAAAACTAAATAAAATCATGTACTCAAACTTTGTGAATTTGCAAAATATCTATATCTAATATCAATAAAGTGAAACAACAAAATAATTGCCCTATGAAGTTATTCATTTTTGTTAAGGCAAATGTTAATAAGTCATATACTCTCAGTTAATCTACAAAATAAAAGTTCAAGTCAAATAGCAATAAAGTAGCTTTGCAATTAAATAAAGTGATATGATTTAATATACAGAACAAAATATTTAATATAAATTAATATACTAACCAATTTGATCTAGGTTTCAAATTAGTAATACAGATTACCCATTTTGATATGCATGAACCAGTTTACTATAACCCAGTTAGAAAAGGTAGGCTAGTCATGGCAAAAAAATTTCACTATCATATGACTGAAGATTAGTTCTGATCTAGTACAAGCCCTCTATTAAAAATAAAGTATTTTAAATTTTAATGAAGATTTCTTAACAACTATCAGACTAAATTTAATAATTTTTTTTTATTTTAATTCTATTCATAGAATTCAAACAAAAAAAAGTTCACTGAATTTTATTAGATGGTTGTCAAGATATCTTTGCTCAAAGTTAGAGAAACTCTATCAAAATAATAGCTTTACTTAAGTTTTTTTAAAACTTTGAGCAAAAATATCTTGACAACTGTGCAATCAAAATTGATAAACTTTTTTTATTTGAATTCTATAAATTTATAAAATTAAAATAAAAAAGTTCATCAAATTTAGTCAGATGGTTGTCTAAATATCTTCATTAAAAGTTTTAAAAACTTTGGTACAACTTTTATTTTAAGGCTGGACCTATTTGTAACCATGGTTACAGTTCTGAGCCAATCAAATTGCTAGATTAGGTATGACAAAAAAATTCAAAAAATTACAAATCGCAATAACTTCAAATTGTGCCTATGAAACCAATATTTTTTCCTAGCTAAAAATGCTTCTTAAGGTGTTTTATTATATAATAAACCTTCTTCTAACTCTAAATCTAATCCTAACCCTAATCTGGTTACTGTCACCGTCAATGACAAGCACATTTTTTCTTATTTTAATAGATATTTTGATTTTTCTCTAATTTTGAGTGAAGATTTCTCGATAACCATCTGACTGAATTTGATAAATTTTTTTATTTTAACTTTATAAATTCATAGAATTCAAATAAAAAAAGTTATTGACTTTAATCAGATTGTTGCCAAAATATTTTTACTCAAAGTTAGAGATAAATTAAAATGTCTATCAAAATAAAAGCTGTACCAAAGTTTTTTTAAAACTTTGAGCAAAGATATCTTGACAACCACCTGACTAAATTTGATAAAAATTTTTTATTATAATTCTATAAATTTATAGAATTAAATAAAAAAAAGTTCATCAAATTTGATTTGACAATTGTCAAGATATTCTTGCTCAAAGTTTTAAAAAACTTTAGTGCAGCTTTTATTTTAATAGATGTTTTGATTTTCTTTAACTTTGAGCAAGATATTTTGATATCCATCTAATTAAATTCAATAAACTTTTTTTGTTTGAATTTTATGAATTTATAGAATTCAAACAAAAAAAGTTTATTGAATTTAGTCAGATGGTTGCCAAGATATCTTCGCTCAAAGTTAGAAAAAAATCAAAACATCTATTAAAATAAAAGCTATACCAAAGTTTTTTAAAACTTTGAGCAAAAATATCTTGACAACCGATAATCAAATTCGATGGACTTTTTTTATTTGAATTCTATAAATTTAAAGAATTAGAATAAAAAAACGTTTATCAAATTTAGTCAGATAGTTGTTAAGATAGGTTCCTAAAATATACATAGATAGGTTAGGTTAATTATAGGGTTACTAAAAAAGAAAAGATCTGCAAAAAACTTTAAAAATAAGCAAAAATTTACTATAAATAGAAAAGAACTGCATAAAAAACCTCAAAAATAATCAACTTATACCTGACCTATTTATGTATATTTCAGGGTCTTGTCAAAATATCTTTGCTCAAAGTTTTAAAAAAACTTCGAAAACTTTGGTGCAGTTTTTATTTTAATTGGTATTTTGATTTTTCTCTAACTTTGAGTAAAGATATCTTTGAAACCATCTAATTAAATTCAATGAACTTTTTTTTATTTGAATTCTATGAATTTATAGAGTTAAATAAAACTAGTGCGATAGGTGGTGCTTTGCACTACCAATCTTATACAGTTGTTTTTTAATTATATAACTTTTAAAAATTTTATTGTAAAAATTATCATTTATTGTAGTATACAGTATATAGTCAAATTTGAAGTTGTATTGATTTCTATAATTTATTGTATGGGTCTTATGTGACAACCTGTGCTTTTTTCATTTACTTATTGGCACGGGATTGTTTGTCAGACACCGTGCAATAAGATAGTTATTATATTTGTATGATGAATAACCCATTATATACACGGGTTCATATTTAAATTCCGTGTGAAGGCATGGAATATGAACCCGTGTGTAACTGGGTTATTCACTACAACCCATACAATAACTATTATTTATTGTTCCAATTTGTATTGCGATTAAAGTAATTATTAGAATAATCATAATTCTACTATAAGTTACTATAAACAATTTTGTTATAGAACTTGCTTTTTGGTGTTTATAATATGACATATAGCGAACCTTTAGGTCACATGAAGTTAATTTTTTATTTCGCATAAACCGTTGACCCAATTTTTCTCAAAAAAAAAATTTTTTTTTTTAAATTCCTATTGTGTAAATAATTCCAGTTTTGCCATTTAATGTTTTTTTTTGGTGTCATTTATTAATTTTAATTTTCTGGAATTATTCGATAGATTCGATCAAAAAAAACAATTTCTAATTTCATGTTATGCAAACTGAATTAGCTTTGCGTGACCTTAGATGTAAACATGAACTACAAAAACAAAAAATTCAACTTGCTAACTGGAATACCTGGTTATGCAAAATGGAAATTTAACTTCACGTGGCTTATATATAATATCAAATTAACAAGAATGAGGGTCGTTTAAAGCAAGGTGCAATCACGTGATATGGCGCCAATCAACTTGTTTGTTTCGATCAACCCAGATCAGCCCGACAAAGAAACAAAGAAGAAAAAAAGTGAAAAAACGCAAAAATACAAGAAACGAGTGTCAAAACCTACCTTGGGGCATTAACAAAAAATGTCGGGAAGGCAATTTTACTATAATACTATTCTTAATCCTAACCGCTGCTAACCCTTACCCTAACTTTAATTAAAAAGTCAAAATCATATAACTGCACCCTGCTTTAAACGACCCCAAGAATGGTAAGATGTATGATTATTTAGTAATAATAAAGTTATCAGGCCTTACTAATTTACATTTCCACAGAAATGTTAATTTGGTAATTTTGTCAGGTGCCAAAATTTCTGGTGGTACTATAAATTGTAGTGAATTTGAATTGTGACGACATGCTTGTTTATAAATTGGGGTTTATATCTAATTAAAAGTGTTAAATCATAATAATTTTTTCATAATGCTACATGAGTTTTAGCACATTGATAATATTTTGGATATTATCATGATTTTATTGGTTGGTAGATCGACATGAACTATAAAATATAAGAATCATCGAAAAAATTAGTAATTATTAGATAATCCGGATAGCAAAAATTCCGACCAAAATTTTACAACTCGAAAATGTGTAATAATTCAATAGTAACAATGTAGCAATGCTTTACTAATTATGAGGTAACATCAGAAGAAATGTAGTCATTATAAAGTCATCATGGATTATTAATTTACATTTCTGTAGGAATGTAGTAATTAGTTGGAAATTTTGTCAGATGACAAAATTTTCTGTGACTGTAAGAATTTTGTTACAAAATCGATATACAATAAGTATATAGTTGATTTGGTACTTATTATGATTAAAATTGCTAATGAATTTGAATTGTGTTAACATTCTTGATCATTACTTGGGTTGTATAACCAATCAAAAGCGTTAAAGTATAATGATCTTATGCTATATTAGTTTTAGTACATAATCACATCTTGAATATAACTATGATTCTATTAGTTGGTATAAGAATCGCTAAAAAATTAGTAATCATTAGATAATCCGGATGGCAAATAATTTTGACCTGAAAATGTGTAAAAGTAACAATGTAGTAATGCTTTACTAATCATGAGGTAACGTAATAATAAGGGTCATTAGGGCTTATTAATTTACATTTAGTATAAATGTAGTAATTGGTCAGAAATTGCATCTAAAAGTAATTGAATTGGCTAATTTGGTCAGGTGACAAAATTGATACACAACTGTATGCGGTTTGGTATTATGTTCAACAATTGCTAACAAATTTGAATCGTGATGACATAATGCAGGTTATATAACTAACTAAAAGTATTAAAGCATAATAACCGATCTTATGCTATATTAGTTTTAGCACATTGATTACATTTTGAATATAACTATGCTTCCATTGGTTGGTGGATTGATATAAAAACTACGAACTATAAGAATCATCAGAAAAATTAGCAATTATTAGATAATCTGGACAGCAAAAATTCTAACTAAAAATTTACCTGAAAATGTATAATAATTTGATAGTGATGTAGTAATGCTTTACTATTTATGAAAGAAATGTAGTAATAATAAAGTCATCGAAACTTATTAACAATACCGTAGAATGCAGTAATCAGTTGGAAATTGCATCGTACGTCGGTTGAATCAGCTAAATTCGTCAGGTGACAAAATTTCCTATGACATCGTAAAGAATTTTTTACACAGTATTGTATGTGATTAAGGTTAATTTGGTACTATTATTCGTTAATGAATTTTAATTGTGATGTTATTTTCTAATCATAACTTGGGTTGATAACCAATAAAAAGTGTTAAAGCACAATAATTTGATTATATTGCTACATGGTTTTAGCACATCGATCACATTTTGGTTATAACTATAATTCTATTGGTTGATAGATCAATATAAAACTACGAACTATTAAAAATTACCGAAAAAATTAGTAATTATCAGATAATCCAGATGGGAAAAATTCTGAATAAAAATTTACAAAAGACTTTAGAAATTAATCTACAGTGAATGTAATTTTTTCTTATTTGCTAATATATATAATATTTTTTATTAATATGTTTTTTTTATCTATTGCAGAGCACTTGTTCTCGTTTTACATTTGCACTTGTGTTTGTTATTGCACTCGTCAGCTTTTCTTTAAAAAGCTTCCATGGGGTTCTCATCTGAAGTGTCATATTTCCGCAGTTACATCCCAACATTCTCTATTCGCAAATCTCAGTAAAAATGCCCTTGTAGCTGTCACATCTTGCGCTCTATCTATCAAATTCCAATCCATATTAACCAGCGTACTACTATATACCTATCAATCTTACACTATTCATTATATTTGAATTGATCCTAATTTTACTCAACTTTACTTTGTAAAGTATCAATTCTTTTTACTGTTATACATCAGCTGAACCTTCCTTTTAATTTCCGCTACAGCCTTTTCTACCGTCGGTTGTATCGCTCTTTATAAAGTTTTTCCAACGCCAGAAACTGCAAATCTGGTATTACCCATTCTTGTATTACAGTATTTTCCTCACCAGCTATTGCCCTCCGTTCAAAATTACCTTTGTCTGCAACACCCTCTAAACCAATACTGCTTCCCTCTTCCCACACTTTTCTCTTTCGACCACTATTCACCACTCTACCTTTTTTCTTCGTTTCACTAACCACTCTCTCTACTAATCTCTCAACAACTCCCACCTACAACAAACCTTCACCACTACATAGCAACCTCAACGTTTCCACTGGCAAATGGCACAGTGTGTTTTTTAACCCATGATGCCATTTTTCTAAATCATTCCCTAGACTATCCTCCGGAGCCAACACAGCTGGCAATATCCCACGAACTTCATTCTTGTCTTTTTTAATATTATTATTCTCACTTCTGTATTTAACCACGTGGTGTTAACGACGAAGCTAGACTTGTGCTGAGCTAGCAGTAAAGACAAAAGAGTGAGAACAATTTCCTACTTTTCTCCTCTTAAATAGCCAATTTTCATAATCTCATACTTACTTATTCACAACATCCTTACTTAATACATCATCCTTACACATTCCCATACCCACGATATCCGTCACCACTACCTCATACTTATCAGTCATCATTGCTACGTCATGGACCTGGGATTCAGAATCGTAACAAATGGATGCCCGTGACTTCGTTCACGGCATCTCATAATAATAAATGAGATAACAATTACTCGATTAGTTTTCCAATGGTCAGGTCAATTTTTTGGATATCGACCAATCAAAAATGTTTAAACAGACAAACTCTGAATAGATGGTTTAGAAAATCATCAAATTTAGTCAGAAGGTTATCAAAAAAATCCTTGCTCAAAGTTAGAAAAAAATCAAACATCTATTAAAATAAAAGCTGTACCAAAGTTTTAAAACTTTGAATAAAGATATCTAAACAACTATTTGACTAAATTCAATGAACATTTTTTATTTTATGTCTATAAATTTATAGAATTCAAATAAAAAAGTTCATCAAATTTGATTGGACGGTTGTCAAGATATCTTTGCTTAAAGTTTAAAAAAACTTTGCTGCAGCTGTTACAGTTGAACTTCTATAAATGCAACCTTTATAAATGCAATAACTCTCTAAATGCACATTTTTTCTTTTTCATAAGATGTTATTAGTGCTAAATGCACATTCTATATTCTGTAAATGCACGTTCTCTTAAAATAACATTTTATATTACACTAACCTCCCTAAATACATATAGCCAATCAAATTTTAGTATTTAAGATAGATTATACAGTTTTTGGTAAAAGTTATACAAACTTGGTAATTTAATTTTAAAGCTGCAATTTAATTGGCTCTCTCTAAATGCAAACCTCTTTAAATGCATATTGTAGACTTGTCTCTATAAGTTGTATTTATAAAGATTTGGATATATTTTCTCTAACTTTAAGCGAAGATATCTTGACAACTATTTGATAAAATTTAGTGACTATTTTTTGTTTGAATTCTATGAATTTATAAAATCAAAATAAAAAAATTTTTTGAATTTAGTTTGATAGTTGTCGAGAAATCTTCATTAAAATTTTAAAATATTTTTATTTTTAATAGAGGGCATAAATAAATTGTATACTGTCAGAAATGATCTTTGGTCATATGATAGTAAAATTTTTCTGCCATAACTAGCCTACCTGTTTGAAATACTACTACCAACTGGAACTTTGGAACATTATGTTACAAAAAAACTCTTCTAACCCAAAATTTTGCAAGAAATGCTTTTTGTTAAAAAAAAGTCTAGTTTTATAGTCAAAATTTAAAGTTGAAGGCGATTTTTTTAAAAAAGATATTTATATTTCACTACGATTTCATATTACACCAGACTAGGGCACAGGATGGGTCAGGTTTGCTCAGAAATTTTGTAGATCAGGTTGGGTTTAGACATGGGTTGGGTTCAAATTATTGACCTGCTAATAAATCGGATCAGGTTCAGGTTGGGTCTATTAAAGTATTGGGTTAGGTTGGGTTTCTGTTCATTGACCTATAAAATCCAATCATATCTGATATAATTTTATAAATAGGTAGTAGCATGATACAGTTGCACTAAAACCAGAAATGTTATATATATAAGTACTATTTATATATCTCAATTATGCTAATTATTTGTTACAAAGAAAAGGAAAATAAATCTGTTACTGAATATTTCAAATCCAATAATAGTGCATTAGGCTTTGAATTTAATTACCTCGCAACCTGAGCCCCTTTGTAGTTCAGGTTAATATATTAAATTCAAAACCAGATACTTTGTTAATTGTGTCATATAAAAACGATCAACTTGTGATTTTTCAGAACTTTCATTTGCCAAATAAAACTTTTATTGGTTGCTACACTACAGATCAAAATCCAATATATGCGGTTACCATATTACTTTTTTTAAGTTTAGAAGCCGTGTGCTATGGCCGGGATTTTATTATGAGTTATAGTGACGTAATATTTGTTACATGAATGAGGATACAACTAGCCACACGTGCACTTTTGGTGCCTAATTTAAGTAGTCCGCCCGCAGGTTCTACACTAGCTGCCATACCTACAACCCAACTACAGGAATTGTCTATTTAAACCCTCTGGTTCATGGTCCTCCTATTACTACCAATGCACTACATTTAATGCAGATATTGTAGGCCACAACCCTTTTAGATATCGACGACCTAAGGGCTACTTTACCCTCGCACAAGAGCCTACCGGAACAAATTCCATGTTCCATACATGTACTATTGCCCGGATTGGTAACTGAGGCTACCTACCCTTTATTAGGTTCGTTCTGATCGAAGTATCCGCCTTCTCTGGCGCATACCATAAGGACCGATTTTCACTACCTCCTAACTCGGGTCTTGCCAAACGAGTTCTTGTGGGTTTTTTCTGGTTCCCTGGATTTGCGATGTAACACATACATCATTGCGCCCGCAGGCTCCTATTCAAAATGGTGAAACCAAGGTTACAGGTTTAGCGCCAAACCGCTCATAAGCCACAATCATCGAACGCAGATTTAACTCCAAAACGTCGCCAGTGGGATTTGAACTGTCAACCTGCCGCTTGGGGGTGACACCTTGACCACTTCTCTAAGGCGCCATACCCTGCGGTTACCATATTACTATAATTAAAAAATATATAAAATACTACATATCAGTGATTTATCGTATATATATCATATAGTTTATATATATCGGTACCCGATATGTATATGTAATAAAAATAATTTTTAAATCTGCATATTTATAATTCTAAATCATCATTTACAATGCATATATTCTATATATTCAAAAAATTTATTCTTTAAGATATAAAATTCATTAATTTTTACTACTTAAAGTTTTTTAATTTAATATATATCAGGTACCCAATATATATATGGGAATAAAAAATAAATTTTTAGTTATTTCCATAGTAAGGAATAACCAGAATTTACTTTTATTTTTACCATATTGCTTATATGACATGCCCAAATAAAAAATATATCATTATAATTATATGTGTTTCATATTTATATTCATATTGTACTTTACTACAGTACTAACTTTGGGCTTCGTTTTATTTTTTTTATTTATATCATTTTTATTGTCTTTATCTTTTTATTGCTTTGCTTTGTACTTCTACATTTAAACTTTTTTCAAACTCAATTTGCTCATATTGTGTATTTTTTTAGCTCATTTTAATGTGTCTAATTACTTTGGCTTTTAAAGTTCTTAGATAAAATATGAAAATTACAAAAAAGAAAATGGTTAAATAAAAATTAAGAATTTAAAATTTTTTATTTTAATTGTTTTTTTATTTATTTATTTTATTTTATTTTATTTTAATCATTTTTTTATTTTAATTATTTTTTTATTTTAATCATTTTTTTTATTTTAATTATTTTTTTTATTTTAATCATTTTTTTTATTTTAATTATTTTTTTTATTTTAATCATTTTTTTATTTTTATTTTTTTTATTTATTTTTATTTTTTATTTTTTTGTTTTTTTCTTTATTGTGTTTTTTTATTTTTTTTATTATTATTTTTTTTATTTTAATTTTTTATTTTAATTTTTTATTTTTATTTTTTTTATTTTACGTTTAAAATTTTTTTATTTTAAAAATTTTTTTTATTTTAAATTTTTTTATTTTTTACATTTGGCAATCCTGCCCCCTGTGTCTGTAGACTTTATTATATATAACTGCATGTATGTTTGACTGTATATACATTTATTCTACTATAACAGAAGAGCTCACCCGATTTTATCCAGATGCGACTCGCCTAGCAAAAATTTTGCCTCAATTCGGATTCTTAACTTACTGAAAATATGATCCTCCTATCACTGGCTGGTACATGCTAACCATATCAGAATTGCCTTCTTTTTAGACTTTCTTCTCCTACCTTTTCTAGTAGAAAGAACCTACTACAAGAAAAACTATAACAAATGAGGAGAAATAATAAAAGGAAAATAAAGTGGAGAAGTACCAACTACTACCTAAACGAAAAACCAAGTTCGATAAAAAGTAAAAATGAAAAGAAAGAAGAAAAAAGCAAAAAGAAATAGCAAGATAAAAATTATATAATACTGTGCAAGAAAACGTCTCGCCAAAGTATTATATGTACATGACAAGAAAAAGAAAAATCTAGAATTTTAGTTTCCACAGATCTGCCTACTCCATTGTGCCACATCTCATTACACGTCCATTCCTGTTTATCCACCTCATACCTTCTTTCTGATTAGGATAGGAACAACAATGCCGATCTTTTGGAGGGGGTATACCGAATTTCCCACTTTTTGTCCAAAATTCTAGAGAAAAGACTTCTAGCGAGAATATGATAGTAGGAATATGTTCTAATATGTTCTTGTATCCAAAAAACCTTAGGGAGAGTATTGAAAAACTCATTTTTTAGTTCACCGCCTAGCCAAGTTATAATACTTTCATCTACAAATGAAAACTTCCACCAGAATTTCTTGTACCAAGGGCACCCACTGCCTGTTATCTTGTACAACTGACACTTCTGGCTTGCGTGCCGAATATATAAAGGAGTCACCAAGAACAGAGAAGTAGGTTGACCTTTATAAAAACCAGTTTTAATAGCTGCTTCGTCTTTTACTAAACAAATTTTTTGTTTTTCGTTTGTTCAGAAATTTGTACAAGTGATCGTCAGAAAGAGTTGTTTAAATTTTTTTATTTAATTTAATTTTTTATTTTAATCAGTTATTATTATTATTATTATTTTATTTTAAGGGTAGGGTAAACGTAGATCAATTTTAATAGTGATCACGTTGTAATCATATGAAATCAGGTGATCGACCAACCAGGATTGTAAACAATATAAATTCAATTAATCAGAATTAATAATTTTTGTGCGACCTAAAGAAATTTGGGGTCACCTAAGATTTTTTACCAATATATGAAGGTAGATTTTTTCAAATGATATAGGGTTTAAAATTTTACTATGACAAATAAGAAGCTTCAAATTATATGCCACGAAATTTTGGGAACATTGGCAATAATTCTAAAAAGTTTTATTAGAAGCATGTATTTGATTTCTATATAAAATTTTGCTGTATCACATAAATCATATGAAAATTGATCTACGTTCACCCTCCCTTAACCTTTTTTTTTATTAATGTTTTTTTAACTTTTTCTTGTGTTTATTTTTTTTTTATTTTAAGTATTCTTTTTTTAAACATTTTTTATTTTCTTTTTTTATTAATCTTTTTTCAGTTTTTTATAATTTTTTGCTTTATTTGTTTTTTATTAAATTTTTTTTTTGTTTTAATAATTTTTATTTTTTTAATTTTTTTTTATTTAAGTTTTTTTTGTATTTATTTTAAATTTAATTTATTTTTAATTTTTTTTAATTCTCTGATAGTAGCTTTTGCTGTTGGAATTTTATTTATTTAAATTTTTACATTTAATTTTTTTAAATTATTATTTATGTCTAGATCTAGATTAGATCTTCATGTAATTTTTTTTATTTATTTATTTTTTTTCGATCTTTTTTTAGTTAATTTTATTATTATTATTATTATAATTTAATTTTTTTTTATAATTTTTTTTTAGTTTTACGATAATCGATAGTGATACAAGATCAGTATAATTTTTTTATTCTTCTTATTTTGTATTTTGTACTAACTATAACTTATTTTTTTCAAATTTCTTCAAATAAAGCATCATTGTTATAATGTTTCTCTCATCTTTAGCATGGTAACTTCTCTTGTCATTGGGTGATTCTTTGTATTTGTGTAGTGCTTCTTTTGTTATTGTTGTGGTATTTTTTAGTTGTTGTTTGTGGTGCTATTCTTGTTGATGCGATGTTTCTCTTGTCATTAGTGTATTGCTTCTTTTACTGTTAGAGTTGATTTCAGTAATTTTATATTATTGATATCATCATTTCAGTTGTTAGTGTTGTTAGCTTATTTTTTGGCATTGAACTGACTTATCTTTGTTAGTTGTTTTTTTTGGTATTGGGGCTTTTTCTTTGTTGTGAAACTATACTATTAATAGGTCTCAGTTTCTTTTTTCTTATTTTTGTTGTTTTCAACCTTTGATTCTTTTAATAACTCTTCTTTTTTTGTAGGTTTTTGCTTCATTTCAGGTTTGTAAAATAGTATCAGAATAGGTGTTTGGACTTAAAAATAGTACTATTAATAAGTCGCTCACTCTTCTTTTTATAGGTTCATGTTTTGTCTTAGGTTCATGAAATTGTAACGAAAAGGATATTGGACTTGAAAATAGTTTGCGAAATGGCACTTGTTTTTTATGTGGTCTTTTGATTTGATATACAGGTTGGAACTTAGTATCAATTGGAGTTTGGGTTAGGTTAGGATTAGTAGATATATAAGTAGTATTTCTTAGTTTTTTTTTATGCTATAGTATAAAAAAGTGCTACCCAGAGGTGATAGTTGTTGTTATAAAAAATTTTTGTATTATTGTTAAGTAATAATTAGTTAATAAAATTGCTAACTGACTAGTACAGTAGTAAATTATAATTGCATAATAGCAGTAATGATTACTGCCAGTAATGGTTAGTAAAATGCTTTAATAAATTAAATTGTTAATAAAATATATGAATATTCAAAATTATTCTTTTCCAATATTACTATTTATATCAGGTATCTGATATATTATATAGTATATATCAGGTACATAATGTATTACAGAATTTATATATATGATATGTACCCTATATGTAAATGATATATATACTATATGTGTACTATATGTGTCTGATATGTGTCCAATATCCTACATAAACTTTACACATATTGGGTATATATATAAATATATTTTACACATTTTGGGTAAATATCATATATATATATTACATATCAGGTTCTTGATATTATACCGATGTGTATAATATTGAGCCGTGCATCTAATTTCATTTCATATAATATTATGGCTATCTCAGTATGCATGTTCATATAATAGTATTTACTAGCATAGCAAATGAATATATAGCAAGCTTTTGCTAATACTATTTTAGATACATTAACTATACACTCTATTAATGCAAGCATAACTATATTTCTGGTATTCTTATTCAATCTATTTGATTTACCTGATTTTTATTAAAAAAGAAAACAGAATAATGTACTATTTTAGAAAATATTAATATTAAAATGTACTTATATGTATAATGTTTCTGGTATTAGTGTGACTGCGTCATGCAGTTACACCAATTAAAATAATAATTATAGTAATAGTCACTGTCTAGTTACTTTTATCTATCCTTGATTAAATTTATGTGAGCATATAAATAATCGGAATTGGTGAGTTGAGATAGGTCAGGTTGGGTTTTGGAATGGACCCAACCTGAACCTGATAAAAAATTTTTATGATAGGTCGGGTACAGATCAGGTTTAAAGGCCCTACTTTGTCCTGTCTAAGATTCTGAAGTTTGATCTGGGTTTGATTTGAGTTTGATCAAACCCCAAATCAAACCAAACTCAAACTATAAATTTTATAAAGTTTGATATCAAACCCAAATTCAAATAAAAAATAATCCAATTCAAACCAAACCCAAATACTATACTAAGTTTGATTTGAGTTTGATTTGAAGTTGCAAACTAGTTTGAGTTTGAATGACATAAATATATTTTTATATTTTAAACATGTTACTTAATTGATAATCTGCCTATTAACTAGAGAGTGTTATAGGCGAAATGTGGTATGCTTCCATTTAAAACTTTTTTGTTACTAAGTTAATAATACTTTTAACTAATTGAAATTTGTAGAGCTTGTTGAATTACATCTAATAGTAGTTAAATCATCCAAATCAGCCCAATGGATGGCGAGATATTATTGAAAAACGATTGACTGATTATATAAAATCTTTGTGTAAACAATATTTGTTTACATAGAGATTTTATATAGCTAGTTAATCATTTTTGATGATATCTTGCCATCCATTGGGCTGATTTTGGATGATCTAACTACCATTAGATGCATCTCAATGAGCTCTACAGCTTTTAATTAGTCAACAAGTATCATTAATTTAGTAAAAAAAAAAGTTTTAAATTGAAGCACACCACATTTCGCCTATAGTGATTTTCATGCGATCTGTAATACATTACATTATGATTACTCTTCAGTTAACTGGTGGATTATCAATTAAAATATAAAAATATATTTTATATTATTCAAACTCAAACTAGTATGCAAACTTCAAACTCAATTTCAAACCAAACTCAAATTTAACTAAAAAGTTTGCTTCAAATCAAACTCAAATATTTTTTTAATCATAGTTTGGGTTTGGGTTTGATTTCAAATCAAATCAAACCCAAATCTGACCTAAAGTTTGATTTGATCCAGTTTTGTAAAAACCCTAGTTCTATCCCATCCCGCATTCTACACCAGACCTTGTATTCTGATTGGGTAATCAGAAGGTGGTAATGCATTGCCATAGCAATAAATAATAACTCAAATGCTATTCTAAAAAAAAACCAAACTATATAAAGAATCTCGAGTTAGATCTGGTTGTGTTGGGTTGGGTTAATTCTTAATCTAAACCCAGACCAGAAACTTTTGGGTCAAAATTTTTTAACTTGAACCCGACCCATCATGAGTTGACCCAACCCAATTTAAAGCACTAATTATATAAAGTTATATGTAAAAATTTTATTTGAATATTTATTGCATATAAAAGTTACTTAATTATAATACATAAAATTTATAAATATATAACATTTATATAAGTTTTTTTTATAAAATTATTTTTATATATAAATTTAATAGATTTTATATAAATTCTATATCAAATGATATATAAAAAGAACATATATAATTTTCATATTGTTATCTATATAATATTCATGTAAAGTTGTAGATCTATGTAGATTTTACTTTAAAAAATGACTTAGTGATGCTACAGAATTAAAATAAAGAAGTTTTTACTGAATTTGATTAGGTAGTTGTTGTGAAATCATTGCTAAAATTTTAAAAAATTTTCAAATTTAACAATAGGGTCAATTTTGTTTCATGGCTGTTTCCTTTTAGGGTTTGTGTAGTGATGTGCAACACGTGGGATTTAAAAACTCCCACGTGGGATTTTTAATATAAGATTGTCTGACCTGTGTTAGTATATCATCTGGCCCGCATTAAAAAATTAACCGGCATAAGTGGGCCAATTCCTAATTAGTATTTGATGTAAATAAAAGTATTATGCTTATTAACTTTTATTTTTTTCTGTTCTACATATATATGTATGTACAGAGATAATGCACGCAAAATGTACGTTGAAATAAATTTTTTAAATTGTCTTTATTAATAAAGTGGGAATCTATTAATTTCTTGCATAAAATAATACACCAGGAATATCGTGTACCATATGGACAAGAATCTCCAATTTCAGTAATTATTTAATATGAGTAATAAGGTTAAATAAAATTCGAGCCAATTCTTTATGTGTTATTGGATGATTATTTAGTAAAAGTGACTATTTGATCAGAAATTATAAGCCCGATTATGAATTTCTTATGAGTCGTTTATGAATTTTTTTATGTATATAACCTTGTTTCTTATAAATTTTAGTACCGTATTACCGCAAAATAATGATCATGGGCATTATTTTGAAAATCGCATCCCCTAAAAATAGCATATGTGGTTTCGGAATAACGCCCATGCGCGTCCTGAAATAGCGCGCACCATATATAGAATACTATATAATCGAATGCATAACAAAAGTGTTCAACGAATGCTTCATATTCATCCTTTTTAAATTAGACCTTAGAGTGCTGCGTAAGCCAAAGAACAAAGAAAAATAAGGTCATAAATCTACAAGTGATACTTTAAAAATGCGCAGGTTTTTAAAAATAAATTATTCGCTTTTACTATCGTTACATAGAAGTTCAACAATAGGTTAATTGTTCCTCTATATATATATATATATTAAGCTTTCACTGGTGCAGGATAAAAAATCGGGTTACCTCAAAATAGCACACATGCGTGCACTCAAAATAGCGCGCAGGTGATTAAAAACCGCGCAGGTGCGCGTTATTTTGCGGTAATACAGTACATTTATACCTTGCTATGCACACGATTACT
This sequence comes from Gigaspora rosea, assembly GCA_003550325.1. Lineage (NCBI taxonomy): Eukaryota > Fungi > Glomeromycota > Glomeromycetes > Diversisporales > Gigasporaceae > Gigaspora > Gigaspora rosea. The sequence continues at coordinate 65,071 of QKWP01001078.1, forward strand.
TATAAATTGTTATGGGCCATTGCAGAAAGATTTGTACCTCAAAAAATTTCATAATTTTGACACTAAAGAAAAATTTTTTTTCTTGATTAATTATTAAAAATTTTTAGTATCAAATAAAATAGGTTTTAATCTAACTTATTATAATATTTATATTGGTTTAACATTGTTTTATTTTAATAATTAAGCATGTACAATTTACTGTATTTAAAAAAACCCCCAAATTTTTTTTTAAAAAAAAAAGATATTTTAAATAATTTCGCAACCATTATACAGTTCTATCGCAAGTGCATTAATGTTCATATGATAAAGGTATGGTTAAAATTTGAGCAAAATTGGATTACTGGTTGTGAAGAAATTAAGCTTTAAAGTGAGGTAATTTGATTTTTTTTACTATATATGCGTATATATAAATTACTATAGTAAATTATATAGTAAAAAAAAAAATGTTACTATTAATAAATTTTTTTATTTTATCAATAAAATAATCAAAAAATTTATTTTTATCAATCCGGTAACCTAATAGGTATATTAAATTAAAAAAATTAAAAATTAATTTGTACAAAAAATATTTTAATCAGAGCTATTTGAGGTACAAATCTTTTTGCACTGGCCCATATACGCTTACATGATTTGATCGCTTTGTTACCATTATAATTTTTAAATACTATATATATTTGTATAATAATATTTTAAAAACAAATTGATAAAATTAAGACAAATCTGAATTGATAAATTTAATAATTATAAGATTTAAAAGTAGTCAAAATCTATATAAAAATTTATTTGTAATAAATACAGTAAGATTTATAAGAAATGATTATTATGTTAATGAGAAATTGCATTCCTAGTGATGATTTATAATTATTAATTTATTAATTGTGAAAAATTCAGAAACACTACTTGATCCCACGAATCTCGCATCACGCGCGGGATTTTTAAAAAAATAGGAATTTGCCCATCACTAGGTTTGTGTATTGCCAGCAATAAGTATTCGCCTATGCTATTTTATTCCCATTTTATTACAGCTGTTTTCAAAAAGGTGTGAACGACCAGGGATCACCATATCATGGGAAATTCATGATATTTCCCAAATTTCCCAATTTTTTTTTACTCTCACTTCTAACAGAGAAAGATTCTCACCAATTTCCCAATGAACTAGTTTTTATAGTTCAATAAATAATACTATTCTAAGTTAAAGGTAAATTTTAACAGGTGAAATAAGAAATTTTTAATAAATTCCTAAAAATGGTGGTCATCTTGAGTCTTGCAACATTTATACATGTTATATGATTTTGCTTTATGCAGTAAATCAACTATTGATCAATTAAAAATTATAGTGCTTTAACGCATCTCTTAAAGTAAATCTTTTAAGATTTAGAGTTGCTGAATGATTTTTTTTTTTTTTGATTGTATTCAATCTTGATAGCCAATTATTGCATCGTGAACAAAGTGAAGAATCTTTTAGAGTTACTTAATAATTATAATGCAATATTTTTTCTCGAGCAAAAGAATCTTGATCTTCTGTGAATTTTTGTGTTTGTAATAAACTCCACAGTATAAACACTTTCGATAACTAAAGCAGGTCCCTCTTTCGTATATAAGTTTTGTATCTAGTGCATCCGCCATCAATATTAATACGAGTATAAAAACTAAATAATATACATTGCAATAATTTGTTTATATAGCGATAATGATAACGATTAGAAAAGGGTGTCACGCACTAATCAGTACGAGGTGCTTAAATGCTACATGGTTAAAAAATATAAAAATTACAACGGACGTCAATAATTATCTATCCTAAAATATGTGTTGATTAAGCATCTCGCACTGATAAGTGCGTGATGACCGTGATAAAAAAGTTAATTATTAAATTTCTGATTTTCCGATTCCCCATATGGGTATATGTCATAAAAATCATCTGTTCACACCTTTTTGAAAACAGCTATAATTGGTTGGATTTACGTATCATTTTTGCAATGGAGGGTTCAAAATTAAGCCATATGATCTTATTTTGTTTTTCTGATTTATAATTCAATATAATAAAAAACATTAGTTAAAAAATCCTACTTATTTTCGAAATGCACCATTAATTTAATAATTTTAAACCCCCAATGATTTGAATTTGGTAATAGCCTCCGGCCGTCAATTAATAAAACGGAGAATAATTCATTTACGGCCTCGCTGAGGAAATGTGCATATGATTATAGTTGCTGCTGCTGTTATCATCATACAGCACAAATCCAAGTTTAAAGAATAAACATAAAATGGGCTAACTCCAAAAAGAAAAAAACCATATGTACGTACGTAAGAACTCTTCGTTTCATGTAAGATATTATTAAATTACCATATACGTACATAATGTCTAGTTATTTGTTTACGGTTGCATGATCTCGGCAAAATTGAATTATATGATTATCTTAGCTATAAATTGCTTGTAAAATGATCATGAAGCACATAATATTTTGTATATCACATAAATTTGACAATTACAACACTCCCATCAAAAATTTTCGCCCATATGATAATTACAAACACATAAATGGAAACTATAGTTAGCTATAGTTAATTATTAAAGCTATACGGATAAAAATTATTATAGTTAACTATATAAACTATGTGGATTGTAGAGCAACTCGTGAACTATTTTCTAACATGCGGATTGCAGAATTCGAATTTGTATAACCTGTACCTAATCCGTGTTATCCGAATCATACCACTACATTATAGTCCTAAAAGGAGGATTTTTATTTTTTAGCAAAGATCACATATGTAAATATAATAACGACGGTATTAATAGATAAAAGGGATAAGCGATATAATATGTACTGTAGTATGAAGACATTTATTTAGAAATCAAAAAATAATATAAAATAAAATTAATAAAAAAAAGTGCACAGATAAAAAAAATATTGAAAGTAATTAATGAACCCGAAATGAACCTGAAATATATAGAATAATACCAAGAGAAAAATGTGACTGCAGGTTTTCAAGCTTATTTATTATTTATCAGATTTAATTCGTGAAAAATAATTGATATTATTGATAGTAATTACGTATGATATATGTTATTATCAATTTTAAGAGAGCCTAATCTGGTAAATAATAAGTGGTAAAATCGAAAATTCGATGCCTCATTTTTAATAACAAATGCATATTATTTTTTTAATAATAAAGTTAGCACTCATGAATAACTAGTTGTTAGGCACGTTCAAATGTCCGTTCCTTAATTTAATATTTTTCTTTTACCTATTTAATTTTAATTACCGGTATACATATATATATGTTATACAATAGGAATTGAAACCGCCTAAAAAAAATTTTAACAATTAATCATTTAATGTGCTTAACAGTTTAACCCTTGGCTTTAATACCATTCTTCTTAAACTAGAGTATAAAGCAAATTTTGTGCAGCTAAATAATTTCAACTCTTCATGACAATCTGCTTATCTATGATATTTCCTAAATATATGTGTCAAATTTTTTTCATCTCCATATTTCGAAGGTAATTTGATATGTTATGAATCACATGCTGAAATGATTGTAAAAGTTATTAACGACGATATTGATAGATAGATAATTGGATTAAAATAAAATGAATAAGAAAAGGTAAGATGTAATTTTCTTAATTAGTTTAATTAATGGTGAAGATTGAAATAATAAAATTAAAATTAAAATATATAAAAAGAATTAGAGTGCTACCAAAAGAAAACGAGTTTGTGGATTTTCAAGTTTATCCATAGAGAATCAGGGATACATTTATTCTTATTCACATCCTCAGTTGTCATCTATTTATGTTTTTTAAAAATCAACTTTTTCGTTCATTAGTATCTTTGATATTAGATTAACTGAGATATGGATAATATTAGTAACATGCGTTGGTGAGTGTATCACCAGTATAGTAAAGTTTGTAACAGTAACTCATGATAGAAACTATAATAATTCCAACGTAAACTAACTTAGCCCTAACCACATATTGTGATTATTAGAATAGCGAGTATCTGGTATGTTTTGCATGAAAACTTTTTACAGTAACTCATGATGAAATTATGATAATTCTACTACAAACGAATCCAACCTTAACTACATAAAATCATAATTATTCCAACACGAACTAGCTCAACATTAATCATATACTATAGTCACTGGAATAATAATTAGGTTCTGTAACAGAATTTTTACAGCAATTCATGTAGAGATCAAGTTAGTTACGGCGTTCTTTGCTTTACAATTCATTGAAAACTCATAACTGTCTCAATTTTTCTCAACCTATCATATCCACTGCTGAGTAGTTATTAGTAGTAGTGTTGTTTCTTGCTCACTCTACTATTATGATAACACCTTATTTGCTAATTTTTTCAGACATATATTATTTCTTTTATTGAATTATTTTCAGTACATTTGGCTAGCTAGCATTCTTCTAGCCACATGATTGGTCATATCTATTCTTTTTAATCGAATTATTTGAAACAATTTATTTACCTCTTTTTATCTTTTTTATTTGTGCTAATCTATTAAACTTTTGTTAATATTTTAATTTGATAGATTAATAAATAAGTATATGAAATTGTGCATGTGTTATGATTATTTTTTTTTTTTGAAACTTATTTTCGAAATATGAACTTATCAAGTTGTAAGGGCGCAAGCAGCGGCCATTTATACTTATTTCTTATATCGATATCCGTGCTTTTTCGAATGTTTATTCGCACAGGCCTATATGAAAATCATGTGATTTTCAAATTCACATGGCTTTCATATAGACCCGTACGAATTTACTTTTTTAAAATTTATACTTTTTAACCCGTATTTTTTAAATTGTAATTAGCTGAGCAAAAAAATACTTAGTCAAATGCATTTTAAAATTGTAATTGGCTAAGCAAAGAGATCAATTACATATTTTATTGAAAATAAAATTGTACATTTAGGTTAATTATTGAAAGAAATTTCAAATTGAGATCAATAGGCTTGCTGATATTAGGAAATTGAATAATAACATTATTCGTAATTCGCTATAATACTTCACGGTCCTTGTTATTTGCAATTGGCACTAATACTTCATCCTTTCCTTCACAGTGTTTGATTGCTTAATTATGACAATTACTTTTTACCGGTATCATTTGTACCTTTTTACTTTCCTGGTTTTGAGGCTTTTGTGTGTTCTAAGAATGAAGTCGAACTTTTTTTGCAGGAATTTTAAAAGATGTTATAAACTTAGGAATCAAATTTGAAACCATGCGTTTTTTTGAGAAAGAAACATTATCTGAGTTGAAAAAAAATTATTAAATATAGTTAATTAAAGTTGCATTAGCGGATAGTTTAACAGTGTATTTCGAAGATCCTGATTTTAGTTTAATACAGTATTAGTGTTAGTATACTTAGGTTCAGTCCCTGAGTTTTTCGGTGACACTAATACAGAATAAAAGCTGTGCACCAACTCAACTTCACATGGACTTCCATATTTTTTAGTGAGCCAACCAATAAAAGAGCTGATAAATGTATCAAGTTCAATTTTATTATCAAATTTATCTAATGTTTTTGCGCTATAGCCCTATGCGTTGACGATAGTCACGCTAGGGTTATTATCGCGAGGATAACCTGATTTGTGGCTTATATGAAATTGAGGCTTATATGAAATTGAGGCTTATATGAAATTGAGGCTTATATGAAATTGAAGCTTATATGAAATTGAAGCTTATATGAGATTGAGGCTTATATGAGATTGAGGCTTATATGAAATTGAGGCTTATATGAAAGGTAATAGCATATGTAGAGATGCAGACATTTTGAGATAACGGAGTTGCAACTTTCAATTTTAAAGTTGTAGTATTGACGTAAGTCGTAATAAAAGTAGTGGGTATTATAATATGTCGTAAGCTGTAATAGAAGTAGTAGATATTAAATAATGTCGTAGGTCGTGATTAAAGTTGCGGACATATTGTGATAACGGAGTTGCAACTTTTACTAACAAAGTTGCAACTTTCATTGTATTGACGTTAGTAGTAATATAAGAGGTAATATAAGTAGTAAGTAATATAATACATAGTATTGTAATATAGATTATAATAGACTATAATGTAATTACATATTTGCTATATATAAATTATTATGGATAAAGAAATTTAACTATTATTTTTACCTTTAATTATGTCAAATTTGAGTCGTGAAAGTTCAATAATTTTTGATAATATTTCTAGTTCTGCTTTAGAACATCAAAATAAAAAGCAAAAAACCAGTGATCCAAACTATGATGAAGTTAGGCTGTATTATTTAAAAGGAATTAAAATGGTAATGGGCATTATGAAGCAACTTGCATTACTGTAAGAGCAGTTGGAAGCATGGAAAACCTCAAGATATTTAGCTAATCATTGTGATTTGTCCTGATCTTATTGGTGCAAAAAGCTGACAGAAGATATTAACAGATATTCTTGTGGTTCTAATAAAGCAGCTTTGAATATTCACAAATCTTTAATGATGCAAAGTAATGATCTGCTTTATGAAATGAATAATCATATTGATTATCCTTATTAAAGGCATGGGTTATAGCAGAAATTCCATTCAATGTTAATGACAATCCCTTTAAGAAGGATTTTAAATCCTAAATATACTCCAACTTCAAGAATGACACTCTCATAATGTCTTTTAAATACAGAAGTTACATAAGTAACTAATGCAATTCATAATGAACTTGAGAATTCTAATAATCTTACTTTAAGTAAGTTTTATTTTTAATTATTATTTTTTTAAATTAAAATTAATATTATTTAAAATGTAATAAATTATTAATTGTTTAAGTATTAGATGGTTAGGCATCTTCATGCACAGAATCATTTTATAACTATATTGCAACAACAATAGATTACAAAGAATATCTCATTGCATTACAAAACTATTCATCTAATTCACATACTAGTGAATTTTTAGCTAAAGAAATTTCTGATTTAGTTGAAAAAGTTGGAAGTGAAAAATTTGCAGCAATTGTTACAGATAATGCTTCAAATTGCAAATATGCATGAAGAAAGATTGATAAATCATATTCCCATATATGAGATATTTGATGTTAAGCTTATACAATTAATTTAATTACTGAGATTTAGTTAAAATAAATAATATTAAGGATATAGTTAGTAACTGCAATAAAATCATAAAATATTTTAAGAACTCACACTAGGAAAACTTTACTTACAAAAAGGGTTAAAAATTTATTTAGAAGGACTTTATTTGTGGTATAAAACACATTGGTCTTCTTTATTTTTACCACAGATTCAATACTATGTGCACAGCCTGTTTTTGATTGGATAATTATTTAAAATTATAATTAAACTTTTGACAAGTTTAATATTAATTAATAATTAATTCCTATTTTAATAGATTCTAATAGAATATTGTAATATTATTTCTAATATTGAATTAGGATCATTAATAAATAATGATTTTTTTATTACCTGTTGCCAGCTTAGATCTATTTGAACACCTATCAAGAAGCTATTAATATAATTGAAGCAAATACTACTAATTTAGCTGATTGCTTTAATTCTTGGATTAAAATTGCAGTAATAATTTTTCAAATTCTAGCAATCAACCTATTTAAACAAGCAGCATTTGGTGTATTTAATAATGGTTTAAAGAATTTAGCATTCTATTTATCTTTATTATATTATTCCAGGCAAAATTGCCTGGAATTTTTACAATTTTTTAAATACAATAAAATTTTATAAAGTATATAGATATATTTTATTTATAGAATATTTTCTTTAAAATATATTTTATAAACTTCATTAAAAAAATTTTTTAAAATATTAAAAAACTTTAAAGTAATAAAAGTTTAAATTTTTTGTTTTAAAATTTTTACTATAAAATTTTTTTTAGATTTTCTTATGTTTTCATCTATAAAAAATTTTTTACTTCTAATACAAGTTTTAAAAAATTACAAAGCTGCAATATAAAAGTTGTAATTCTTTTTATAAACTACAATATTGTATTAAAAACATGGGCTAGAGCTAATAATTATAGAGTTTACCAAGAATTAGTAAATAATTTTTTTGACTAAAAATTTTTTAAATTTGTCTATTTTTAGCTAATAACTTTTTTTTTATATTGTAAAATTAAATAACTATAATATAATTTTTATTTTCAAATATTATTAAAAAATTTTAATGACCTGTGGGTCGATAGCATAGCAGTTATGCTCCCAGGTCACTATTCGAAGGTTGCCAGTTCAATTCCACTTGGTAGTAATTTGAATTTGATAGTTAGAACCCAATTTGGAAATAACTGAAGTCACAAGACGTAATGAGAGGCCACAGATACTTCATATACTTGCGGCAGTGTTCCCATATAATATTACATATTTATAGGGCTTGGACTGAGAAAGATCAGCTGTTCCTGCAGGAAGTATAAATAATATGGTATAAACCCACATTTGGGCAGCGAGAAGACAATCTAGATGAAGCCTTCATCACAGTAACTTTTTGAGCAGCCAGAGCTCCATCAACGAGAACTGAAACACCACAGGAGGAGGGACCCAGGAGGTTATTTAATAGCAAAAGACAAGCCGGATAGCTTATCTGAGATGGGTGTAGTGAAGGTGGCTTACTACGGAGGGTTACAGATATAGATGCTGGTGAAATTATAGCGGCAATTTCTACATTCGGAAGTAGAAATTGTTGAAATAATTTCACCAAAAATTTTTTAAAATTGAGATGCCGAATTAAATTTCAATTGTTGAAATTAATTTACATATAAAAATTAAATCAACAGTTGAAATTAAATTAACCATTGAAATTAAATTAACAGTTGAAATTAATCAATGCTTGAAATTAAATCAATAGTTGAAATTAAATCATCTGTTGAAATTAAATCAACAGTTAAAATTAAAATTAACAGTTTAAGGGTTCTCAAGCATTCTTTCAAAGGGATTAGTTAATTAAAGAGATCATGCACAAGTACTCCAATTAATTGAAGTAATACTAATAGCAATTTTGTCAAAAGTTTTTGTTGCAAAATGTGGTTATTAAATTTTAGTACAACTATTATAGTTTCTAATCATCTTTTTTAGTTATTGCAATAATAAAATTGATTGGCTGAATAATTTATTTTACACCAATTAAAAATTCATACACCAAGTCTGGAAGTTATAATCCAAATGTTCAAAGTTTTATTTTTTTTGTTATAGCTAAGATATCTAGAGTTATGGCCCAAATTTTTTTTTTAATCCTTAATATTACTATGTTGTTTGTACTTTATTTGGAATCAAAACCCAACCTCCCAAATCTTTCATTTCTCACATTAATTAAGTTTGGAATAAGGCTTTCTATTTTATTTGGGACCAAAATTTTAATAAGGTAGCTGCACAATGCTGTTGACAAGCTTAACAAAATTTCAGTATAATATTTGATTTACTACAAATTGATATATGATACTGTATGCGGTTAAGGCCTATCGTGATAAAACAATTATTAAATTGTAATGACATTCTTGATCATAACTTGCTCATCAAGATATTAGTAGATTATATTAGAAGTTTTAAAAAATGAATGTTTTAACAGTTTATTAATACTAAATAATAAATTATTTATATCCTAGCCTATATGTGTACAGTATTATATAATATAAATAATCTAGTATAAAATTTTAATAATATAATGTATTTATTCAATATTTTATAATAGAAGTTAAATTTGTATAGAATTTTTTTTAATTTTAATTATTTAATTGCATCTAAAAGTTTAACTTATTCAGGTTTTATGATGAAACGCAGTATAAAAAGCATTTTGTATAAGAATGGAGTTGTAAATAGTGTTAGTATATATTATAAAAATATATGTACATATTTTTGAATACTTAAATCAATCGATATATCAATAGACAAAACCTGTAATATCAGAAATAAATCAACCAAAAAACAGGGCATAACTTAAACTTGAAATACTTAAAATAATCCTTTGGAAGGGATAATCATATACAAATAGCTCTATGAAAGCCATATCAAACTGGTTTAATATAAAATGAAATTGGACCACAATGTCATGAGAAAATATAACCAATCAAAGAACAGTATTTGTTCACATCATTTCACTCCTCAGATAACATACACTAACATTGCACTCCATTCTTGGTACAGCCAAATTAATTTTAATGATTAAGTTATTTCAACAGTTGAATTAATTTTGACGGTTAATTTAATTTCAACCGTTGAATTAATTTTAACTATTAAATTAATTTCAACTGTTGAAAATAATTTCGGTTTCAACAGTTGAATTTAATTTTCAACCGTTGAAATTTACAAAATTAAAATTTAATTTCACCGCCATCTATAGTGATCACCTGTATGACAAATAATAATGAAAATTTTTAATTTTCTAAAATGTTTCTTTTTAGTTTTCATTCATTTACCTTTTTTTCAACCCAATCACACTTGTTTCCAATGAGGATTTTATTAACGCCTTCAGGAGCATGTTGTTCTACATCATTAAGCCATTTTCTTATATCTAATTAGCCACGAATTAATAATAATAATAATATTTGACAAAAATATAGAATGGTTCATTTAATTCCAATATGCATTAAAACTCCCAGAAATATTAAGGATACTATTAAAAGACTGTACATCGGTGACATCATATACAAGTGCTATATCCATAGCACGACGGTAGTAGGCTATATAATAAAGTTATAAATGTGTTACCTTACCGAATACAAAAATATAAAGATAAAGATAATATTCTTGAAACAAATTGAACCATATTAAAATTTACTTGTGAAGATCGAATGAAAACGCTCTATACCTGAAGTATCACAAATTTCGAGCTTGATTTGTTTTACCATCCAGCTCAATAAGTCTTGTTTTAAAGTTATTTCTTATGGTAGTGGTACAAGGAGTAAAAGAATCATCCGAGAAACGCAACAACAAGCTTGACTTTCCAACACCTGTAAAAAAAGTGGTTGCAGTAGTTTAAATTATTCTACTATAATTGTCGCCAAACAGCAAAGGCTTAATTAAATAATCGTACGCAGCACTTTTACTTTGGGCCATTAGTCTGTGTGCATTAGAATGCAAATGCAAAGCAACTTTGTATGATGATAGCAATGTTTGCAATCAAGGTTAAATTTGGACCCGAATTAAATCCTGAAATCCGAAATAAAACCAAAACTAAACATAAAAATTAAAAAATAACTTCTATATTGATAATATAATATTGATTTTTATATGAATTTTTCATTACAAGATCCTTTTATTAATTATTTTCAATTTTATCAAATCGATTACTGTAATTTTTATTTGGGTACTTCAATTGGCGAAATGTTTTTTTTGCTATTATGTTATACATGTTCAATCATCTTAGTATCACAATCTATATTGGTGATGCTTGAGTAATCAAAAAGTCTCAAAATTAAATTAAACTGCTAGGATTAGAACGGCGTTAACTCAGTTGGTAGAGCATCATAGGGATAACATTTAGATTTGTAGACATTCATATAATATTAGGGAATTCTATTGATTAGAAGAGCTCAAAGGCAACTGCTTCTACTCTTACATTAGGGAATAATTAACACTTAAATTCATGTTTAAACATCATTAAAAGGCATCATATGATCTAGTTATTTTCTTAATCTTTCGGTGTTAATTCCCTAATTTATACTATGTTATCGATTTGATCGTAACACCGGTTTCGGACTGGAGTTATGAAATCGTTACTAATTAGTTCAGGATCAGACCTTTTAAGGATCGGGCTAACATATGTGAATAACGATACGGAGATTCGTCCTTCTACTCCATTTTACATCTGTACTTGACTACAAAGATGACTACAGAGTTCTTCAAAAAACTTTCTAGCGATATAACTAGCCCTAGCCTTCTTGAAAATGGTGAAGATTACAATGTATTAATTGAAGTCGGTCCAATGCCGAATTGTCAAATATTTAAGGCCCATACAATTATTTTGAATTCACGTTGTTCTTATTTTCGTAATGAATTGGTTAAAATAACTTATGATGATGAAAATATTAAAAAAAATTCAGTAAACCACACATTTCTGCTATTGTATTTGAAATTATTAACAAGTAAGTCATAATAATGCTATTACAAATGGATTAAGATTCTAATTTGCAATCATTAAATATGGTTTGAACGGTTTCATATTGAATTATATTGATATATTTATATTGGTATCGTTCCGGTGCATCTACAATCCTTGATTCATGGATAAGTCGGAATCTCGATAAAATTTATAAATTAAGTTTTGAAAATAATAGGTTAAGTTTTACAAGAATTTTGTAATGAAATTATTGTGAAATTATTGTTAAGCATCCAAGTATTATTTTTGACTCTAGACAGTTTACAGATCTTTCAAAAAAAGCCTCAGTCTCACATTTAAAACTTGACAATTTACAAATGAATGAAGGAAAATTTTGGGATAATGTCATTAGATGGGAGTTGCTCAAAACCCCTAATCCTTTACGCTGGTCTGATGCAAAATTAATATCCTTAAAAGCTATGCTCAAAAATTGCATACCTAACATTCGGTATTTTCAAATTACTGGCGATGATGTTTTAGAGAAAATACAGTACAACTACATCATCGAATTCTTGAACCTGAATTTCCGAAAGATATTATGGCAACATTTATGGCGCCAAATAAGTCTATTTCTTTAATTATTTTACCTCCTCGAATAATATCAGCTACTGCGTTGCCACCAAGAAATATTTCGGCTACGACTTCAAGTCGTAAGTACAAATTGATCTTTGGTAAAAATATTATTATTGATTTTTATAATAATTTGTACATGATTATTAATATACCCTCTTTTTAAAAGCATAATAATAATAATAATAATAATAATAATCAAAGAAATTTTTGATCTAAACCAGGAATCAAGTTTTATATATATTCAGCCATGCTTATTTAATTGGCTTTATACGTTTTCTCAGCTCGTTAGTATAAAGTTTTTAGATAATTAATTGTTGGGATGTAAGTGTTTTATACCATTTCAATAATTTTATTGTAAGTTATTCTTTTTTAAATGACCTTTTATATGCATGCTTATATAAATAAATTGAAAGATAAAATAGAAAATTATTAAGTTGACAAAACACTTTCATCAAAGCTGTTTGTGAGTCGGACGTACCACCACGATGTTTTGAAGGACATGGCACGAATATATTGACATTGACTAGGACTGATTTCTCAAGTTGGTGTGCGACTTGTGTGGAAAAAAAATCCTACAATGGTAAAATTTTTAAATTACAGTAGATGCGTAGTATATAGATAAATACGTATTAACATTACAAATATTGGTACAGACATTCAATTACTTTAAGATCTGCAATTTCACCGTCTGTCCTATCCATTGTAGTCCTGGACAAAATTGCAGGCCTGCAAGTCTTTGTAATAACGGACATCTTCTTTATTGTGTTTATCCAAAATCATTATCCGATTGGACATGTGATGTACGTAAAAATACATTCCGATCTCACGGTGACGGTTGTCGTTTTAAATGCAAGAAATGCAGCTTCGAAATGTGTTTATCGTCAAATTTTAACTAACTTTATATTAATTTTTTTAATTTTTATTATTATCTATTTTTAACTTCAATTCAAATATTTTTTGTTCCTAGTCAAGTATAAACGATAATTAGTGCAATATTTACAAGTCTTAAGAATAGATATCGTTTCTGCTCTAAAATTTTTGGTTTCAAAATAGTTATTCGATACTAGCGAGCAAGCTTCGCTCATTCAAAGTGCTATAAATACCATGACTAGTTTTTTTTTAAAACTACAATTTTTTGACATGTAAAATTTGTTTTTGAGGCCGCATTTTAAATTATGATAACGCACGCTCAAATATAAACTTTTTATAAAAATTTCTAATAATATGTGTTAAAGAAAACTTTAAATTCGATAAATTCACTGAATGCTAAAAATTTTAATGTTAAGATATTGTAACGAACCGACTTGGAGCAAATTATATATTCAACATAATTTCAGTCGCCGTTTTGATACGTGTAAATTAATATTATGGCGCCTCAGTACTGTGGTAAACACAGGGTTTCTGTAAAGGTTGAATTCATGATCAAAGACGAGTAGAACCTGATGAAGAGTGTTTTATTATTCTTATTCTACGTTATATACAATGGGATCAAAATTTCTTTTTTGAATATATGTATGATGGAAATATAATCTTAAAAATCGTGGTTGTTTGATTTAAAAATGATTTTAAATGGTTTAACACATTCTGACGTAATAATGATAATGAATACTTACGAAGTAAATCAAAAATTATATGAGAAATATATCTTGACGTTTCAATTTGGCCAATATGGCTTACAATATAAAATAACAGCGATTTCAAAAGCTTTACAGCACTAATCTATTTTCTTAATAACTTACTTATGATTCTAAATATAGCCACTTACTGCCTATAAAATAGATTAATAACATTTATATGCAGCAAAAATAATACATGAAACTGATAAGTGTAATTCGGAAGTTACTTTTTGTAATAAGCTAAAACAATTCAGTAACTTGCGAGATAAATTTCACTATTTATTTTTATTTATTTATTTTTTTTTTTTGTATTAATTTCCAAATAACGAACTAAATAATATTACTAATAATTTTTTTCTGAGTACAGCTATTCAATCAAGTTTTTAAGCATTGTATTAAATATAGAATAGATATAGAACATAACGATTATACACTATATTTTTGTAGTGAATTTTAATTTATTAAACTATATACCATTAGCAAGCGATTTAATCAATAAAGATTATCTACATATGTAATTATATCAGTAAATTTTTAAGCTTAAAAATATTATTTTTTTTATTAAGTTGATTCATATACGCTTTTATTAATTATGGATCCAAACATTAAATATTATAATTTGAATGTATCTTTCGTTAAATTTTCTGAGCCTATTTTTTATTAGCCAATCATACCTCCCATTACATCATTAAACCTCGTCCTACCTTTACCTGGGTCAGTTTTTTTGACTCAGGTCATGACTTGAACAGTCATCTTATTGTTGTCCGGTTGCGCGATTTTGCAATGACAAACTAAATCGAAATACCATTCAACATACCAACAGTTTTTTTAAGGAATTTCAAAAAAATTAGACCTTTATTGTTCGTGACTTTCCTACATCACCTGATTGAATAACTCCCTGCATCCTCTACCATTCGAACCTTGTTTTATTGCAAAATCATGCTGATGTTCGCCTTTTATGGTTAGTTTAGTGCTTTAGTTGAGGCTTCTTGTTTAAGGGCAGGGTTTTGTTTTTATTGGGATGATATATGATTTTTATCAAATTTGGTTTCTATGAAATTACGCCTGTATGTGTTATTTTAAATTTGTAACAAAATTTTTTACGGTAACTAGGCGCTTGAATTGCTTAAAGGGAGTTAGAAATAAATATATATTGTAATGTATTGATATATTATATATTTAGAGATGAACAAGATTTTGTACTTATTTATTGACTGCTGATTATTGTTTTAAAATTTAAAACATAGTTCTATTATGTAAAAAGACATAATTTTAATGCGTTCATTTGTGAGTTTAGAATTAACTTGTTTGAAAATAATGGGAGTCTAAAAAAATTTTTTTTTTATCTCTTAAGTTTGTTTTAGAAAATTAAATAAGTATGAATTTATTTAGATTTTTTTGTAAATATTTGCTAGTAAATTATTATGTAACTAAGTTTGATTTATCTAAATTTTTTTGACTATGAGGGTGAGGGGACTCTGAGGGGTTAATGTAAAACACAGAATCTAGTTGGTCTCGCCTTACCAGGAATGTAGTTATGCATGACAGAGTGTATGGCTTCGTGCCATCTAGAATGGCGAGTTCGCAAAAGCTTGCATTTGATTGGGTGTTAAAAACCTATGATTTCACATGTCCATGTGCTGTGCTGGTGTAACACACTTCTACTGTTCGTGTATGAACCAGATTTGCAATTTTTTATTCTGAGGTAATATGTATCATATGGTGGAACGAAATCGGGTAAAATATTCCCTATCGCTATCAGATTGCCTTAAGATTCAAATTGTATTTATTGTGATCTATTTCGTTTTTATTTCGTTTTTATTTAATATTATATTTAGTAGCATCAATTCACCAAAAATTACTTCACAGACAACTTAGTTCCAGAGAATTTAATTACAGATAAAGTTATTTTATATCGATTTATTCACAGATAAGTTTGTTTGATTGGTAGTTATTTCAATGACATCAGATTTCACAGACAAATTAATTCTAGTCATTGTGTTATAATTAAGTTTTAATTTACCGTAAATTCTTGAAATAGCGGGCATGGGCGTTGTTTCGAGAATTAACAGTAAAGCTGGTGTAATTTATGAAAAATTGTTGGCTAAATAAATTGTCAACAAAATGAATTAGTCTGCAAATTAATGTCAGTAGAATAATCTTGTCTGTAAATTAATTGTCTATGATAAGTTGCCTATAAAGTGATTATTAGTGATTTATTACGAAATGTATAACAAAACTAAAAGTGCGAACGGCTCATATGGTAATAAAATCAACCAATATTATAAAAAGTATTATAATGTCAGAGAATGTTATTGTGATCATCGATCACCGTAACAAAGACGATTTTTATTAGTAGAATTTAAGAGTTTATTTTTTACAATGAAAAACGTAAAATATAGAGAAGTATAAGTGTTACACAATATATGTAATCGCAGAATTAATATAAATAGAAAGTGCAAAAGTTAGTCTTCTGACTGGTAATGAAATAGAGAAGAGAAGCGTATAGTAAAGATACTTACGCCTGAAAGTTGTTTCAGTGTGTGCCTTGTTCCAAGCTAGACGTTTATAAATTGATAATCAGTTGAGCAAGGTAACAGTTACATCCATAACTGTTTAACTCTGTGATATGCAACGTTCCTTGCATCGCACAGCTACCCTAATAACATATGTTACGGGAGTACAGTAAGGATGATCGATGATCGATCAAATTAAGGCAGTGGTTAATTAAGTAACATCATGGCGCAGAAATATTCTGTAGTGACACCGGGTCTTGAAGTTCTTTTAGTATTGCTGGGATTTCTTGTGATTAGTTCTTCTGTTGGTGGTCCAAATGTCGCTTAATTCTTCTAATGCTTTAATGTAATTGTTAATATTATTAACGATCATTATGTGATTAAGGGCGGAGCAGTATGCCTGGCAGTTGGGTCAAATGATTTGCAAATTTGACCAGAATTATGAATGATAGTTTTATTGATCATGTGATGTAAATCGCCGTGCTTTGTTTCTCCTTCGGCAGTCTGTACAGTGCCCATCCCTACTTGTCACTTATTTAGATATTTGATTGAATAATTGGGAAAATAATTTATCAGCTATAACTGGTTACTTAACAAAGTGGTCAACTGGCTATAAGTGATTAACCGATGACACTATCGAATTAGGAGAGCGTCAAATTAAGGGGCCGAGTTTAGTCAGCGATAGCAAACAAGAAAAGGAATACATAGGTTCTGATTTATAAATATGTGGAAAGGAGATTCAAAAGAAAGTGATACAAAAATAAATAAAAGTCTCAAGATACGATATAATAAGAATTCACTTTATTATAAAAAAGGAATTATTACGATAATGCCTAATGCTTTTCTGAAGATACATGAAGAATGTTACATCGGGCTTATATACAAGTTTGATATACATAAACAACCAAACTATCCAATTGTAAGATCAGCTTCCTTCTGAAATTACTAATCTTTAATTCCTTGAACACCAATGAACTTCCCCTTACATTACTATTAGCATTAAGATATTGCACCCAAAACATTTATCTTAATATCTGCTTTACTAACTCTTAATCGGGCTAGCAAATTTGCTATAATATATAAAGGCTTTAATTGTTCAACCGATGCTTAGTATGTCCATTCCCAATTCACTTTTATGCATCACAGAATCATGTAGTATAGAATTCAGGTATAGTAATTAAATATATATATAGAAGGACATAAGGTAAAATGGGTATTGTGGCAAATTGTACTATCTTGTGATACAACGACCAGAATTGAATAATTTTTATACCATTCGATTCGTCTCAATGAGATGAATCAAATAGTGGTTAGATCATTGAATTCTGATCACTTGACCACAAGATAATGATAATTATGTACGTACAACACACTTTTTGTCATAATACTCTCAAAATTATTTTTGTATCGTAGTGTGTTATACATAATCGTTAATATCTTGTGATCCAGTGATCAGAATTGGTTGATCTAACCACTATTCGATTCATCTCATTGAGACAAATCGAATGTTATAAAATTATTCAATTCTGGTTATTGTATCATGATGTTATAAGTCAAATTCACCACAATACCCCACCTCATTTAAAATCTTTACTTTAGTTTGTCTACCTTTGAATGATTATATCATTTGACTAGTGATTAGAATTTAATGATCTTTATACCATTAGATTCATCTTTGTGAGATGAGTTAGTTGATATCAAAATCATTCAATTCTGTTAGATAATTCACATAATATTATCAATCAAAGTCGCTTCGCCCTTTTACCTTATATGAAAATCAGGAGTACTATAGATAGGTAAGAAAGATCTATACAGTATATGGTAATAATGCAGGATAAACAAATTAGGAAAGGGACAAGAATGAAATTAGTAACAAGGTGGGATGATGTAAAGATGATTGGAAGTATGATCAATTAATTATTATGTAAGGAAAAATGTATTTTTATTTATTATTATAGGCATTATTGCTATGATTTTTATTATAGTAACACAATAATGACCAACTGATGACTGATCATGACTAAACACATCCTAGTAATAACGAAGGGTGAGTATAGAAAAACAAATTAGAAAAGGACGAATAATGAAAATAAAGATAAGGTAGAATGATAAAAAGATGATTAGAGGTACGATTAATTTAATAATATATAAGGATAGTGATTGTACCTGGGTAGAACTTCCAATTGTGTGAAATAGTAATTTATCCAGATATCCAGGTAATTTAATAGTATCAAGGTAGAGGTTTTCCCAAAAGGTACAATCTCTATATAAGGAAAAATAATTATCATAGTAAAATAAATTAATATCATGATATTATGATAGTAACATCTGACTCAAGAGCCTGATACATAGTTTTATTCATATTATACTATATAGTTGAAAAAAACTAATTAAAAACATAGCACACTCAGCAAGGTCCAGAATGGATCTACCTACTAGTTTCTCTGGATATTTAATCATAAAGCTTCTTACACACTTCTGTACAGCACATAAGAGAACTCTTAATAATACTAACAGAGTTTATATTATTGTATTATTTACTTTTGTGTGTTTAATCAATAACTGGTCAAAGAAATTAAACCCACCTGACTAGGACCCAAAATATACATAGATAGGTCAGGTTAATTATAGTATTACTAAAAAAGAAAAATCTGCAAAAAAACTTCAAGAATAACAAATAAATTACTATAAGAGGGCATCCATAAATAACATTATACAAGTGGGGGTTGAATGAACGATAACGTTTTCTCAATAAGTAGGGGGTCAAAAAAATATAAGTAATTTTTTTAGAAAAAATTGGCTAAAACTTGAACCAGTGGTCCAAATTTAATGATTTTGGTACCATTCGATTCGTCTCAGTAAGAGGAGTCGAATAGTACCAGTTTTATTTCATTTGGATTACTGTATCAATTTTTATTGGCCAATACTATTGGTTATTATGTTTTCTTATAAAATTACTAAAAAATCAATAGTTTTTTGTAGATAACTATTGATCCAGTAATCCAAATGAAATAATTTTGGTATCATTGGATTCGTCTCACTGAGACGAATCGAATGGTACCTAAATCATCAAAATCGGACCACTGTGTCACAATATATTCAAGTTTTTGGGAAATTTTTTATATAAACATACGGATTTTGAAAAATTTTTTTATATAGTAGAGTGGGGTCCAGTACTACTATGAGAGGGTACATAACGTTATTTATGGATGCCCCCTAATAGAAAAGATTTGCATAAAAAACCTCAAAATAAGCAAACACATACCTGACCTATCTATGTATATTTTAGAATCCTACCTGACTATATGTGCGTATGCATATCAATATATATATATGAACTAAAGCCATTTGAAGTTGATTCTTTGGTTAACATCACTTTTCTAGGACTCTCAGGAGGGAGGGATAAAATGAAACGAACATATGAAATGAAACATATAAAAATGAACAAAGGTGGCCAATTTTATTGGTTAATATAAATAAGATAACTGGTGAGAGTCATTTAGCGTTTTGATTGGCTATTCATTTTTGGTTAGAGGTGGGGAAGACTTCAACTGAAAGGGAGGGGGTGATGTTAACCAAAAAATTAACTTCAAATGGCCTAATAATAGAATATTAAAGTCACAGGTCAATTATCCAATTTGTACACACCGCTTAACCCTCTAGTAAACTATACACTTCATACTTAGTACTATGTTCCTGGTACATGAATTACCAAGTATATTTATAGTTAATAGTAATGTTTAAGAAATTTA
The DNA here is from genome assembly GCA_003550325.1 of Gigaspora rosea. Taxonomy (NCBI): domain Eukaryota; kingdom Fungi; phylum Glomeromycota; class Glomeromycetes; order Diversisporales; family Gigasporaceae; genus Gigaspora; species Gigaspora rosea. The sequence goes on from QKWP01001078.1 coordinate 85,599, forward strand.
TTTTCCTGTCTAAATATTGATAAAGTAATAAATATGTAATTCAGACTACGAAAGCTAATGCATAATAATAAGTACAATAAAGGTATTCTTACTGTATTTAATCAATTAATTAATAAAAAAGTTTATTATGACTTGTAAAAATTAGTGTTTTTGATCAATAGTAATAATATATCACCTAATTAATCATGATTGTGATTATATTTATACTTGATACCATTTTTTAAGTCTGCTTCATTTTTTCTTTAACTGTATCAATATGTCATTATAATACATTAATGATAATATTTTATTATAAATGGTAAACAATGTGCTGAAATATCACAATAATAATCAATCATCAAGTAATAATTATCACTACTAATTAGTAAATCAAAAGCAGATTATACTTGATCAAGTTAAAAGCAATTAATCATTTTATAATCTTCACACCATATTATTAGTGTTATTGATACATCAGCAAATTTAATAGGGCGAAATATAGCGCAATAATTTACGAAGTATAATAACAACACAATATTATGTAATAACTTTCGCAATATAGCAAAATATAAAATTACGAAATATTATGTAAGATTATTACGCAATATTATGCAAGAAATTACGCAATATAATGTAGAATAATTTAAAATAATTCGAAATCGATTGAGATAAATAACTATGAACAAAGAGTACAAAATAATTCGAAATAATTTGAATTATAATAAAATGGATTAATTTAATTAAAAATATTTAAAAATAAAGAGCTAATATTTTTAAACGTCAATATCAAAAATGAAATAGATAGAGATAAATTACTATGAACTATGAGTGCAAAATAATTCAAAATAATTCGAATTATTTTAAAAGATTTGAAATAATTAAAAATAATGTAAATTATAGGCCTAAAATTTTAAACGTCCATATTAATTAACTTAGTTCGAATAAATATGAATCTAATTAAATGAAAGTTTAATATGATTCTACGTAACAATCGAATAATGCGAAATAAGCATGTTTGAGAAATTTACTATAAATGGACTTAGTTTTTTTAATGCGAATTAATTCAAATAAAAGTTGTTCGCATTCCTAAATACAGTATAGTAAAGAAAGTTTAAAAGAGTAATAGTTTGATAGGGGCTAAATTTTTTAAGGTAATTGAATTATGCGCATAGTTCTTAATAATATATTACCTTAGATCGATACATGTAGTTTAAAAAATCCAATAAAGCTTCTATGATTCTACGTAACAATCGAATAATGCGAAAATAAATGGCTTTTTTAATGCGGATTAATTTAAATAAATCTTTTCGTATTCCTAAATATAGTAATAGTTTAATAGGGGCTAAAATTTTTAATGTAAGTATTATTGCGCATTGTTCTAAATTATAATAAATCACCTTAGAACTAATACATGTAGTTTATGATTCTACGTAATGCGAAATATGCATGTTTGTGAAATTTACTATAAATGGAATACAATTGATTTAAGTCGGAATAATTCAAATTGATGTAGCTTTATTACTAAATATAGTATTTAAGGTAATCAGATTAATTCACATTGTTCTAACTGATACAGATACATTTCGGGAGGTATTAAATTTATCAATTGAGTACGTCGGCATTTAAAATGAAATAGGTCAAATGTATTTAATATATATATAGTAATGTAAGTTTAAAAGGGTAATAGTTTGATAGGGGCTAATATATTTAAGGTAATCGGATTAATTCGCATTGTTCTAACTTATAATTTTGATATAATTAAATAAAGATTAAAATTTCGAATTTATTACAAAGATCTATATTTTTAGAATTAAATTGCAAATGAATGTATAAAAAATTGATTACTTTAGATAATGCGAACGTTATTAAATATTTTCTTTAATTAATATCAATATAATTCGAATTAATTTGAGTGCATTAGAATCTTTTCAAAAAAATTTAAATAAACCGACATTCGCTCTCATGATTTTCATTTTTTTCTGATCAAATTCATTTCGATACCTTGATAATTCAATCTTTACGCTTAAACACTTTTACATTTATACATTTCAATCTTCTTAATTTCATTACTTTTAAATCGTTATCAATTTACCTTTATTTTTTAATTCATTTCGCATTATTCATATTATTTAATATCATATATTTATTTCATTTTTTCATTTATTTTATTTTATACTTTATTTTATATCCTTTATTTTATCTTATCAAATGGCTTCTTCTTCAAAATCGCAAGCGGGAAAACATGAGCAACTTGTCGCTGGTCGGCGTGTGGCTTTTAAAAAAATGACTGCTATTAGGCCTGCATCTCAGTTAGATACTGAGCGGGAAAGTGCGCCTTTAGTAGAAACAATTAGCACTCTATCACATCTTACTCCAAGACCTCTTGATGGTTAAAATTAAAAAATAAATTTGTTTATTTCGTTAATTTACTAGTTATAGTATTTTTAATTTAATATTTTATTTAAAATAATTTAAGATCAAATAACTTTGGCTGCTATTATGGATAAACTCAATGAGCTATCCGAACATGTTTTAAAAATTGACCGAAAACTTTCAGCTCTGGACAGTCGAGTTTCGGAAGGTCTACAATTAAAAGAAGAGACAAATTTTATTAAAGTAATTATTATTTTTATATATTAATGTTTATATTATTTTATTTTAAGCTAATTATATTAAATTTAATTATAGCAAACTTGTTCGGCAGTTGCTAAATCTCTTATCACGTCTAATATCTATCCAACTAATGAAGAATTAAAAGATGCGATGGAGGAGTACCTTGAAGATAATGAACCTGAATTTTACAAATCAAAGGAAGATAAAGATTGGAATACTTATTATGAAGCATATCTTGCGAGTCCTGTAATTGTTTTAATTATTTCGAATTATATCGCATTTTTTTAAATTATTTCTCTATCCTTTATTATAATCTTTCATTATTTCGTTAAATTTGTATTTTAATTTTCTTAACTAATTCGATTTATTTAGCTTAAAATTAATTACACTTAATTCATGTTTATGACAATCTTACTTATTCGTTAAATTTGTATTTTATTTTCTTAACTATTTCGAATTATTTCGCATTAATTTAATTACACTTAATATTTGTTTATTATAATCTTTTATTATTTCGTTAAATTTGTATTTTAATTTTCTTAACTATTTCGATTTATTTCGCATAAATTTAATTAGCTTAATATTTTTCTATAAGTTTGTTTCTTGTTAAAATTTTTTTTTTTTGCTTTTATTACATTTACATTACTGTCGTTTTTTAAAATTTTAATTATTGTTACCATACTCAATCTAATTCGAACTAATTCGACTATTTTTAATTTATTTGAATAACATCTATTAGCTTTTAGCAGCACATCGTTCGTGCAGAAGTCGACTTACCACGTCTATTAAAGCTGCGCTTTTTTCTGTTTATGGCGAATCTTTATTAGATCATATTACCACAAAAGCAACTCCCACACAAATGGATGTATGGAAATAATCTTCTAAAACAGCTGCAGCATATCAGAAGCTATTAAGACCACTTGATGATAGTTCAGAAGATACCTACTTCGACCGAATTTTGGAAAAAGTATAGTCAAATACTACACCAAATAACAATCAATTGGCATACACATTAACCGTATGCCAAATTATGTTGAATCATAATTTTGACAAGTTGGTTATGGATGATGTAGTTAAGAAAAAAAGACTGGAGAGAAATGTTGTAAGTAATATATAATTAAATATATTTATTTAATTTAAACTTTTTAAAATAATTCGAACTAATAATCAGATTACCTGATAAAAACCTTTCTCCCCTAATTCGATATTTATAAATGAACCTAACCATTATCTTAATAAGACAAATGTCGGGGCTGAAGCTGGAAATGGCTGAAGCTGGCAATCACATGATAATCTGATAATCATTCTGATGATTATCTACTTCGGCTTGATCGTCGGCTTGATCGTCGGCCTGAGCGTCAGCTTGAGCGTTGGCGGCTGCATATTGTTTCACATTATTAACCTATTTATGACGCTTAATACAAAGCCACAAATAATAACCGTCTCCCACCCTTAAAAAAAATAGTAGCCCTAGTGGTTCTTTTAGATTTTACTATTGTAATATTCTGAAAGAACTACTAGCTCTACTGATCTTTTTTATTGGCTTTCATAAAGACTATTTTTTTAAATGTTCAAGATAGCGTTATGGTGAAATTTCATCAAAATCTTGAAAGGAGCGAAAATTTAGGGTTACAGGCTTCTATATAAAAGAAGTGCTATATTTTTTGGGGGTTATAATGATTTAAAGACCTTACTATAAACAAAAAAAAGGGTTAGTTTTAATTTTCGTGGTTCTTTTAGTTTTCGTAACCACACACTTGAATTTACCGTAGTGAACCTAACAAAATTCAAATGCAAGAAGAAGAGTAGGTTAGTAGGCGGTATCAGTTTTAGTTATTTCAATAGCATACTTAGCTTAAACATGTTATAGGGACTTGAATCTGAGGTTCAAGCTCTAAGAAAGAAAAAAGGTTAGTGGCTATTAGTTTTTGTATTTTTTTTTCATTTAGTTTTCGCAACAACGTACTTACTCTGAACTTCTTACAGAAAAAAATAGTAGTTTTTTAGTTTTTTAGTTTTCATATTTAATGGCATGATTTACAACACAAGAAACTAAATTGGCCGTGGTTCTTTTAGTTTTCATAAGTGTATATACCTTGGGCTTATTACAGAAAACCTGAATACAAGAATCAGGATGCTAAGCTTAAAGAAAAAAAAATGGTTTGTATTTTTGCTATTGGTTTTTCATGATTCTTTTACTTTTTATAATACATACTCACCTTGAACTTTATTACAGAGAACCTGAACGAAGAAGTCTAGGTGCCAAGCATAATGAAAAAAAGTATATGTCTATTAGCTTTAGTGGTTCTTTTAGTTCTTATTAATGGTATCTTACTTTGAATTTATTATAGGGAACCCAAGAAAGTGAATTTCAAAGTGCCAGGGAACATAAATTCAAGTGCAAGCAAAAAAAAAGTTTGTTTTTTGGCTATTAGTTTTCGTAGTTTTTAGTTTTCATAGCTGCACTTATCTTGAACTTTTAACAGCGTTTCTGAACGTGAGGAATTCAAATGCCAAGCAAAAAAAAAAAAGTATAACATTTTGACTATTAGCATTCGTGGTTCTTTTATTTTCATAATCATGTACTTATCTTGAACTTATTATTACAGAAAGCCTGAACGTGAGGAATTCAAGTGCCAATTAAAAAAAAAGTTTGTATTCTATTTGCATTTGTGTGATTTTTAGTTTTCGTAACTATGTATTTATCTAAGCTTATTATTACAGAAAGCCTGTACGTGAAAAATTCAAGTGCCAAACAAAAAAAAGGTTTGTATTTCCATTGGCATTCGTGGTTCTTTTAATTTTCACAACCATGTATTTATCTTGAGCTTATTGTTACAGAAAGCCAAAACTCAAGTGCAAAGCAAAAAAAAAAGTTTGTATTTCGACTATTAGCATTTGTAGTTCTTTAGTTTTCATAATCATGTACTTATCTTGAACTTATTATTACAGAATGCCTGTACGTGAGGAATTCAAGTGCAAAGCAAAAAAAAATTTGCATTTTGACTATTAGCATTCGTGGTTTTTTTAGTTTTCATAATCATGTACTTGAACTTATTATTACAGAAAGTCTAAATATGAGAAATTCAAGTGCCAATTAAAAAAAAAAGTTTGTATTTCTATTGGCATTCATGGTTTTTAGTTTTCATAATCGTGTATTTATCTTGAGCTTATTATTACAGAAAGCCTGTACGTGAGAAATTCAAGTGCAAAGCAAAAAAAAAAAGTTTGTATTTCCATTGGCATTCGCGGTTCTTTTCGTTTAATAACCGTGCCATGTATTTATCTTGAGCTTATTATTACAGAAAGAGGAATTCAAGTATCAAGCAAAAAAAAAACAAAAAGGTTTGTATTTCTATTAGCATTTGTGGTTCTTTTAGTTTTTATAAATGCGTATTTATCTTGAACTTATTATTGCATAGTGTCCGAATCTAAAATTCAAGTCAAAAAAAAAAGAGGTTGATTTAATTTTTATGTTCTGAATATGTTGAAAAGGTGCCTCAGGATTGTGTTATAAGAAACAATGACTGCTATATTCTAAGCCATAACAGAAACGCACTAACCCTAACTATCGGAAACGCGCTAACTCTAACCATCGGAAACACGCTAATTCTAGTCATCGGAAACGCGCTAACCCTAGCTAGCCATCGGAAACGCACAACTCCAACAATTAGTCACGTGCTAACCCTAACGCGCTTACCTAATCAGGCACGTGCTAACCCTAACTATTGACACGTGCCAACTTTGTGGCATGTGATTTGTTTATTTTTTAGCACGTGCTGATTTTATTTAAATAGTCATATTTCCCATATTTCAATTATGCTGGCAATTCCAAAACTTCCCGGAACTCCAGCTGAATATAAAGATATTGTCGAGTACCTCAAATCGAAAAAAATACCTGAATCTATCCATGATCCATCGGCGAAGTGTAAATTTACAAGTCGTTGTAGTAAATTTGAGTTGGATGAAAATGAAATACTTTATCTTTCTGCTATTTTTAAAAATGGCCAAGTAGTATTTGATAAAGTTGTATAGTACCAAGATATAATGTAGAGATGCGTGGTTTATTGTTGAAAAATTTTCATGACCAATTTAATCATAGAAGCTATCATAAAACCTTTTCTGCTCTTTCAGAAAAGCATATTGGTATAACCCAAACTGAGGTTCAGGCTTATATTAACGAGTGTTCAGTTTGTGCTATTAACTTATCTATTAAAGAAAAACTGATATGAAATCAGTTATTTCTGTGGCAACATAGCGACGTATTCAAATTGATTTAATTGACTTTCATGATTTTGCAAATGTTAATTACGGGCTTGCGTGGTTACTTACATGCGTTTGTACATTTTCCAAATTTTTTATTGCGGTTCCTATGAAAAACAAAGAGGCAGGTATGGTTGCTGCGTATTTGGTCAAAGATGTTTTTAGAATTTTTGGCCCACCAACAATTCTTCAAAGTGACAATGGAAAAGAATTTGAAGGAATTGTTAAGCAAGTTTGCGAAACCCTTAATATAAAAATTAAACATGGACGCCCTAGGCACCCTCAGTCCCAAGGACAGGTAGAGCAGCTTAACCAAACCATTGGTCATGGGTTCACAAAATTGCTGTGGGATAAGAATAATCAACTTCAAAAAAAAAATTGGGTCGACGTATTAGATACTTTCGTAATGTCTTATAATTCAACTGTGCATACAGCACATAAACGTACACCTCATGAAGTTATGTTCAGCTGGAAAATGCACTGCGTTTATGATACACCTGATACTAATCAAGACAATGAAATGAATGTAGATATTTTGATAGCAGATCGAGCAGATGAAAACGAAGCAGATGAAGCAGATGAAGCAGATGAAGCAGACAAAGCAGACAAAGCAGACAAAGCAGACAAAGCAAACGTAAATAGTGCTTTGGCAGATATAAATAATTCTGAGACAGTTGTAAATCAACATATCTTACAAGTATTGCAAGTTCAAGAGGTTAGAGCTAATAGTATAAAGTTAAATAATATAAACTGGAATTTTTATTTTTTTATTTTTTTATTTTTTTTTTGTGTTAAAGTTCCCGCTTTGGGTGAGAGTTTATTTAATCAAGCCTGTGGATCAAGGGCGCCTCTTTGGGCGCACCCACAATTGAGTTACATTGAATGAGAGTACAACTAGCCACACGTACAACTTTTGGTTGTCTAATTTAAGTAGTCCGCCCGAAGGTTCTACACTAGTTGCCATACCTACAACCCAACTAGGGGATTGCCTATTTAAACTCTCTGGTCCAACGCTTCGCATGTCAATCCTACTTGTGATCACCGGTACAGCCCTCCGATACATTAGTCAGTCGAAGACAGTCCCGGATGCTACCTACATCCCCTTAGGACTAATTTATCCTCGCGGGTAAACTTGGTAGAGCAGTCCTTGTCCTACACAGGTATTACCTACACTTCAGTAACTTACGCACTCACCGAGGCAAGCAACTTGCAGTCAGGGGGTACCTAACAGCTATCATTACCTACTTCTGCCCTTGTAAGGTTCACACCGACCCCGGTACCCACCATTACTTTTCTACCGGTCCATCACCGGGTGCCCTAAACTTCCAAACCAGTTGGCCCGGAAGGGTTGATCTACCCAGCATTAGGTGCTACTATAGTTTTTCTTCCCTGGTACCTAATTCCAGAACATAGGTCCTTTTTCTCCGGTACGACTCCGGCAGCCAGGTTGGTGGACCCTCTCCTCCGAAGGTCATGTCGTCCAGTTCTCCAGCTCCGGTTTCCGATATTCCGGTTCTGGTAGCACCGTCAAAGATCGTTGCTACCTCCTTACTTGGGACTTTCCAAATGGGTTTCCATTTCCCCGGTTCCTTGGATTTGTCTGTATCACCAGACACAACTTCACCCGAAAGCTTCCATTCAAGATGGTAACCAAGGACTACAGGTAATATACACAACCGATCGACAGGAAATGGTTACCGTAACACAGGTCTATTTTTTCAAAGCGTCGCCAGTGGGATTTGAACCCTAGACCTGCCACTTGGGGGTGACAACTTACCAACTTCCCTAAGTTGCCACACCCTTTTATTTTTTTTTTGTTATTAGTCCGTAAACTCTATACTAGGAAAATATTACACAAAACTTTGTCAACAAGGAAGTGTTCACAGAAAAAAACAGCGAATAATACAATCGAATCAGGAACCATAGTCAACATCACGCCAGACCATGATACTAATCCGCACACCCGAAAAAGAAAATTACATCCAACATTTTTACAGCAAGGTATTTTTAAAAGACTAACATCAAATAACCATATAGCTATTGTTGAAATAGAAGGAAAAAATGTACCCGTTCCAATAACCCGAGTCAAAGTTTTAAAATCGTAAAATTTTTATTTTTTAAAAAAAGTACTTTTTTTTAAAAAAAAGTTTTTTTTTTTTTTGAACAATTTTTTTTTTAAGAAAAATTTAAAAATTTTCTATATGTGTATATATTTTTTATACAATTTTTTTTTTGTAAATATTCAATAAAAAAACAAATTGTTTAAAGTATAAGCTTTTTTTTTAAACTCGCATTCGCATTCAAGTATGCACACTACCTTGAAAATTAAAAAAAAAAGAATTAGCATTCGAATACTTAGCATTATGAAACTAAACGTTCGTGATTATTATGTTCCCTTTAATAAATTCGAGTATACAACCATGAAACTAAGAAAACCAGGAAAGCTAATTGTCAAATCTAAAACTTTTTTTTCTCTCGAATTTCTCACTATACAAAAGTTTGAAACACAGCTATGAAAACGAAAAAAAACTATGAAAACTAATAGCAAAAAACAAACCTTTTTTGCTCATGCCTAAATTTTTTAGCACTTTAAAATTCAAATTTCTGGGTTTCTATAATAAGTTCAAGGTAAGTAAAACTAGGAAAACTAAAAGAACTACGAATGTCAATACAAACCTTTCTTATTCTTGGCACTTGAATTCTTCACATAAGGCTTTCTGTAGCAATAATGGTTATAAAAACTAAAAGAACTACAAATTATCGGGTTGAAATTATTGACTAATTAAGCCGATTTTATAAAAATCAGCTAAACCGGCTGGGCTGAGCCAGCTAAATATTAAATCAGGTAAATTGCATTTACGTGTACATACTGTATATCTTATCATTACACATGTATTAGAGGTGGGTCCGTGGCTAAAAATGTGTACTCGATTAAAAGCGAATATTCTGTTATACATAATTTGTGAATATTTTATGAATACTAAATTACATAAAATTCAAGGGTTAGAATGTGAATAATCTAATCTATTTGATTATTTTTGAGTATAGTGACTAAGCTGGTTTTTTGAAAATTCGATCACTTAGTCGGCTAAGTCGACTAAGTTCAAATCGACTAATATCCATACCACACAAATGCTAATAGTTAAAATATAAATTTTTTTTTGCTTGATATCTAAAATTTCTCACATACAGGTTTTCTGTAATAATGAGCTTAAGATGAGTACACGGTTATGAAAACTAAAAGAACCACAAATACCAATAGAAATACAAACCTTTTTTTTTCTTTTTGCTTGGCACTTGAACTCCTCTTTCTGTAATAATAAGTTCAAGATAAGTACACGGTTATGAAACTAAAAGAACTATGAATCAAAATACAAACCTTTTTTTTTTTTTGCATTGACTTGAATTCCTCACGTATAGGCTTTCTGTAGTAATAATCAAGATAAGTACACGATTATGAAAACTAAAAGAACTATGAATGCTAATAGAAATACAACCTTTTTTTTTTGCTTCACATTTGAATTCCTCTTTCTGTAATAATAAGCTCAAGAAAAGTACATGGTTATGAAAACTAAAAGAACTATGAATACTAATAGTCAAAATACAAACCTTTTTTTTGCTTTGCACTTGAATTCCTTACGTACAGACTTTCTGAATAATAAGTTCAAGATAAATATATGGTTATGAAAACTAGAAGAAATACGAAAGCTAATAGCCAAAATACAAACCTTATTTTTTTTTGCTTTGCACTTACTGTCAAGTGGAGGTGCTATTCTGGTACTGATGATCTAACTCAATTTGGGGTACCTTAGGTACATCCACGAACACACACAGTGTTTTGCAACACCTTACTTTGGCCCTGAAGCAACCACTACCTTTATAGATCACACACGACTACAAGAGAACTAAAGGGAAGGGTTTGTATTTACTTTATTACAAGTTTCAATAATTCGAAAAGAGAAAACTGGATTTGCTTATCATTTTATTTATACAAATTGATTTTATCAAACTATAAATCGATGACACATTTTTAATGCAAAGATAGCGCACAAACATGTACAAACTATTAATAGACTATGCATGAGATTTAATCGATTTACACTTATTACCCAGACCGTCACGGGTATCATGTGCACACGTGTCATCGTGAACCAAGTTTACGATCGAGATCCCAACCTTCGAAGCCAAGCATTCACAAACATAATACACAGGGATTTGGTTGTCACTATGATACTTACATATAGGCTTTCTGTAATAATAAGCTCAAGATAAATACACAGTTATGAAATCTAAAAGAACCACGAATGCTAACAAACCCTATTTTTTGTTTTACTTTGTATTTGAATTTCTCACATACAGACTTTCTAAGCATGATTATAAAAAACTAAAAGAACCACGAATGCTAATAGTAAAAATACAAGCTTTTTTTTTTTTGCTTGGCACTTGAATTCCTTATGTATGGGCTTTCTGTAATAATAGCAAGATAAGTACACGGTTATAAAAACTAAAAGAACCACGAATGCTAATAGTCAAATACAAACCTTATTCTTTTTTGTTTTGTACTTGAATTCCTCTTTAATAATAAGCTCAAGATAAGTACTCAGTTATGAAAACTAAAAGAACCACAAATGCTAATAGTCAAAATACAAACCTTATTTTTTTTTTTTTTGCTTTGTACTTGAATACCTCACGTACAGGCTTTCTGTAGTAATAAGTTCAAGATAAGTACACGATTAATGAAAACTAAAAAAACCATGAATGCAAATAAAAATACAACCTGTTTTTTTTTTTTTTTTTGCTTAGCACTCGAATTTCTCTTTCTGTAATAATCAAGTCAAGATAAGTACACGGTTATGAAAACTAAAAGAACCACGAGTGCTAATAGTCAAAATACAAACCTTTTTTTTTTGTTTTGCACTTGAATTCCTTACGTACAGACTTTCTGTAATAATAAGTTCAAGATAGTACACAGTTATGAAAACTAAAAGAACTATGAATACTAATTACAAACCTTGATTTTTTTGCTTTGCACTTGAATTCCTCATATACAGACTTTCTGTAATAATAAGTTCAAGATAAATACACAATTATGAAAACTAAAAGAACTACGAATGCTAATAGCCAAATACAAACCTTTTTTTTTTTGCTTTGCACTTACTGTCAAGTGGGTATGCACCAGGTGCTATTCTGGTGCTAATATAACTCAATTTGGGGTACCTTAGGTTCATCCACGAACATACACAGCATTTGGCGAAACCTTACTTTGGCCCTGGAGCAACCACTACCTTTATAGAGCACACACGACCACAAGGGAACTAAAGGGAACTAAAGAGTTTGTATTTACTTTATTACAAGTTTCAATAATTCAAAAAGAGAAAACTGGATTTGCTTACCATTCTATTTATATAAATTGATTTTATAAAACTATAAATCGACAAACTACACTTTTATGTACAAACTATTAATAGACTATGCAAATCGATTTATACTTATTACCCAGACCATAACAGGCATCACATGCTCACGTGACATCGTGAACCAAGTTCACGATCGAGATCCCAACCTTCGAAGTCAAGCATTCACGAACGTAATACACAGGGAATTGGTTGTCACCATGATACTTACATATAGGCTTTCTGTAATAATAAGCTCAAGATAAATACATGGTTATGAAATCTAAAAGAACCACGAATGCAAATAATCAAATACAAACCCTATTTTTTGTTTTGCTTTGTATTTGAATTCCTCACATACAGAACCACGAATGCTAATAGTCAAAATACAAGCTTTTTTTTTTTGCTTGGCACTCGAATTCCTCATGTACGGGCTTTCTGTAATAATAGCTCAAGATAAGTACACGGTTATAAAAACTAAAAGAACCACGAATGCTAATAGTCAAAATACAAACCTTATTTTTTTTTGTTTTGTACTTGAATTCCTCTTTAATAATAAGCTCAAGATAAGTACACGGTTATGAAAACTAAAAGAACCACAAATGCTAATAGTCAAAATATAAAACTTATTATTTTTTTTTTTGCTTTGCACTTGAATACCTCACGTACAGGCTTTCTGTAGTAATAAGTTCAAGATAAGTACACGATTAATGAAAACTAAAAAAACTATGAATGCCAATAAAAATACCTGTTTTTTTTTTGCTTAGCACTCGAATTCCTCTTTCTGTAATAATCAACTCAAGATAAGTACACGGTTATGAAAACTAAAAGAACCACGAGTGCTAATGGTAAAAATACGAACCTTTTTTTTTTTTACTTTGCACTTGAATTCCTCACGTACAGACTTTCTGTAATAATAAGTTCAAGATAAGTACACAGTTATGAAAACTAAAAGAACTATGAATGCTAATTACAAACCTTAATTTTTTTGCTTTGCACTTGAATTCCTCATGTACAGACTTTCTGTAATAATAAGTTCAAGATAAATACAAAGTTATGAAAACTAAAAGAACTACGAATGCTAATAGCCAAAATACAAACCTTTTGTTTTTTTTGCTTTGCACTTACTGTCAAGTGGGTATGCATCAGGTGCTATTCTGGTGCTGATCTAACTCAATTCGGGGTACCTTAGGTTCACCCACAAACACACACAACGTTTGGTGATACCTTACTTTGGCCCTGGAGCAACGCCACTACCTTTATAGAGCACACACGACCACAAGGAAACTAAAGGGTTAGTATTTACTTTATTACAATTTTATTTCAATAATTTCGAAAAGAGAGAACCGGATTTGCTTACAAATCCTTGATTTAATCGATTTATACTTATTACCCAGACCGTCACGGGATCACATGTCACGATCGAGATCCAACCTTCGAAGCCAAGCATTTCATGAATGTAATACACGGGATTTGGTTGTCACCATGACACTTACATATAGGCTTTTTGTAATAATAAGCTCAAGATAAATACATGGTTCTAAAAACTAAAAGAACCACGAATGCTAATAATCAAATACAAACCCTATTTTTTGTTTTGCTTTGTATTTGAATTCCTCACATACAGACTTTCTAAGCATGATTATGAAAAACTAAAAGAACCATGAGTGCTAATAGTCAAAATACAAGCTTTTTTTTTTTTTGCTTGGCACTAAAATTCCTCTTTCTGTAATAATAAGCTCAAGATAAATACACGCTTATAAAAACTAAAAGAACCACGAATGCTAATAGTCAAAATACAAACATTCTTTTTTGCTTGGCACTTGAATTCCTCTTTCTATAATAATAAGCTCAAGATAAGTACACATAATGAAAACTAAAAGAACCACAAATGCTAATAGTCAAAATACAAACCTTATTTTTTTTTTTGCTTTGCACTTGAATACCTCATGTACAGGCTTTCTATAGTAATAAGATCAAGATAAGTACACGATTATGAAACTAAAAGAACCACGAATGCCAATAAAAGTACAAACTTTTTTTTTTTTTTTGTTTAGCACTCGAATTCCTCTTTTCGTAATAATAAACTCAAGATAAGTACACGGTTATGAAAACTAAAAGAACCACAACTAATAGTCAAAATACAAATCTTATTTTTTTTGCTTTGCACTTGAATTCCTCATGTACAGGCTTTCTGTAGTAATAAGATCAAGATAAGTACACGATTATGAAAACTAAAAGAGCCACGAATGCTAATAGTCAAAATACAAACCTTTTTTTTTTTTGATTTGCACTTGAATTCCGGCTTTCTATAATAATAAGCTCAAGATAAGTACATGATTATTAAAAATAAAAAACCACGAATGTTAATAGTAAAGTACAACCATTTTTTTTAAAGTTTGGCTCAAGATAAGTACACGGGTATGAAAACTGAAAGAACCAGTATGCTAATAGTCGAAATACTTTTCTTTTTTTTTGTTTATGATTCACTTTTTCTGTTCGTTGAAATTCACGCGTTTAGGTTCCCTATAATAAATTCAATTTAAGTAAAAAACTACAAGACTAACAGAACCATGAAAATTAACAGTCAAAATGCATACCTTTTTATTTCTTTTTTTTCTATGCATAGCACTTGAATTTCTCCCATTCAGTTCTCTGTAATAAAAATAAGTGCACCATTACAAAAACAAAAGAGCCACAACATTTTAAAGCACCTGAATTTTCGCGCATTCAAATTCCCTATAATAAGTTCATAGTGGTAAGTACACATCCATAAACTAAAAAGAACCACGAGCATAATAGCAGAATAGTAAAACTACAATAACCTTTTTTTTTTTTTTTCTCAGCTGAAATTTCGACGCATTCAAGTTTTACTTATAAAAAGATCAGTAGTCTTCGGGATCCTTATAGAATTCTGAAGTTCGAGAAAACTAAAAGAACCACGAAGACTATTAACCTTTTTTCAGAAGTGGCTCATTTGACTTTGATACGTTCGTAGAGTCAGTACATGTGACAGATTAAAATGAAATCAGATTAAAATGAAATATGTATAATATTAAAAAATTAACAGGCCACCGAAAAATAGGACGCATTTTTTAGGGTTATGGGTTAAAGTTTTAGAGTAGAGTTTATGTTAAACGAGTATAAATAGAAAGCCACATTCATAAGCACATTTGATTCGCATTAGCCATACCGGTAAATAGATAGACAACAATACGTGACACACAACAATATGCAGCCGACGTTCAAGTCAACATTCAAGCCGACGATCAAGCCGACGATCAAGCCGAAGTAGATGATCATCAGGATGATCATCAGATTATCACGTGATTGCCAGCTTCAGCCATTTCCAGCTTCAACCCCGACAATAAATATAACCTTAAGAACCCACTTGACATGTATAAATGTAGAGTTTGAATTGTTGTTCATTGATCTTTGTTCCAATTCCCTTTCGGTAACAATTACTAAGAGTATATACATTGCATAATATTTCCTTTCTCTGCTGATTTTTGATAATGAATGAACTCCTTACTAATATCTTTATCAATCCCACTTCCATCCTGATAGCAAATTCCAACACGAAACATTCCACCACTATGTCTCATGTTGGCAGACTTTTTATAATGTAGAAACGCAGCTAATTCCTTTTCATAACAACGACCAAGGTTATACGTCCATCATAGTGACCCATCTCTGCGGATTTTGGTAATGAATAAACGCATTATCTTCATCCCTTTCAGCCCCGATTCCTTCTTCGTAACAACGGCCTAAGTTATGGATTCCGTCAGAGTGACCCATCTCTGCTGATTATTGGTAATAAATAAACGCATTATATTTATCTTCCTTAACGTTAATGTCTTTCTCATAAAAAACACCCGTATAAAATATTTCCATCAGAAGTTTAATTTTAGTAGATGCCTCCAGGTGTCATCTCTGCAGATCTATTGTAATTAACATATGCATTATATTTACCTCTCTCTTAAAATAGTTACAACATGAAACAGAATTTTTGTAAAGAGTCAGCATGAAATTTAAATATTAATGTTAAAAACGTTTCAACGTAATTTTGTTATAAAGGTGTTTAAGAATCGATTTATGCTAAAATAATTAAGAAAAAAAAAGGTATTTCGCTCTAGACATCTAAAAACACACAAGTCACTCTTTACTATTAGTTATATATAAAAAGTGATAAATAATCCCAGTCACTATCGATCACTATCCTGATCATTAAATTCAAAAAAATTAATTTTTATACGGTACCACATATAGTTTTGATTTACATAGTTGACCGAACACCCCAATGCTTCATGGATACGTCGGAATTTCGATAAAATTTATAAGTTAAATTTTGAAAATAATAGTTTTAAAGTTTTACAAGAATTTTGTAATGAAATTATTGCTAAGCATCCAAGCATTATTTCTTACTCTAAACAGTTTACAAATATTTAGTCTCACTTTAAAACTTGACAATTTACAAATGGATGAAGGAAAATTTTGGGATAATGTCATTGGATGGGGAATTGCTCAAAACCCTAACCTGAGCCCTAATCCTGCACGGTGGTCTGATGAAATATTTTAACCTTAAAAGCTATACTCAAAAATTGCCTACCTCACATTCGGTATTGTCAAATTACTGGCGATGATGTTTTGGAGAAAATACAACCATATCATCGAATTCTTGAACCTGAATTATGGAAAGATATTATGGCAAAATTCATGGCGCCAAATAAATCTATTACCATTTTACCTCCTCGAATGATATCAGCTACTGCGTTGCCAGCATAAAATATTTCGGCTGCGACTTCAAGTCGTAAGTACAAATTGAACCTTTGTAAAATATTATTATTGATTTTTATAATGATTTGTACATAATTATTAATATACCTTTTTTTAAAGCATAATAATATTATTATTATTAATAACAATAATTAGAAAGTGAGTATCAAATTGATCTAAACCAGAATCAAGTTTTATAAATACTTAGCCAGGCTTATTTAATTGGTTTTATACGATTTCTCAGCTCGTGATCATAAAGTTTTTAGATAACTAATTGTTGAGATGTAGGTGTTTTATACCATTTCAATAATTTTATTGTAAGTTATTCTTTTTTAATTGATTTTTTATATGCATGCTTATATAAATAAATACAAAGATAAAATAGAAAACTATTAAGTTGACAAAAACATTTTCATCAAAGCTGTTTGCGAATCGGGCCTACCACCACAATGTTTTGAGGGACATGACACGAATATTTCAACATTGACGAAGGCTAATTTCTTATATTGGAGGTGTGACGTGTGTGGAAAAAAATCCAACAATGGTAATCTTTTTAAATTACAGTAGATGCGTAGTATATAGATAAATACGTATTTACATTACAAATATTGGTGCAGACATTCAATTACTGTAAGATCTGCAATTTCACCGTCTGTCCTGCCCATTGTAGTCCTGGATAAAATTGCAGGCCTGCAAGATACAGTACGTCAAATTTTGACTAATTTCATATTAATTTTTTTAATTTTTATTATTGCCTACTTTTAACTAGTTCAATTTTTGTTCCTGTAGTAAATATAAACGATAATTACTGCAATATTTGCAAGTCTTAAGGATAGATATCGTTTCTGCACCAAATTTTTGGTTTCAAAATAGTTATTCGACACTAGCAAGCAAATTTCGCTCCTTCAAAGTGCTATAAATACAATGAACTAGTTTTTTTTTTAAAATTACAATTTCTTGACATGTAAAATTTGCTTTTGAGGCCGCATTTTAAATTATGGTAACGCATGCTCAAATATAATCTTTTTATAAAAATTTCTAATAAAATGTGTTAAAGAAAATTTTAAATTCGATAAATTCACTGATTGCTAACAATTTTAATGTTAAGATATTGTAACGAACCGACTTGGAGCGAATTATATATTCAACATAATTTCAGTTGTCGTTTTCTATAAAGGTTGAATTCATGATCAAAGACGAGTAGAACTTGATGAAGAGTGATTTATTATTCTTATTCTACATTATATATATAGAGATCAAAATTTCTTTTTTGAATATATGTACTGATGGAAAACATATTCTTAAAAAATCGTGGTTGTTTGATTTAAAAATGATTTTAAATGGTTTAATACATTCTGACGTAATAATGATAATGAATACGTATTTATTTATGTTGTTGGTCCAATTTTGTGTTAATTCATAATTATCATCGTGTGTGTTCGGATAATGGTAAAAAAAACTTGTTACTGTTTATCAAAATTTGAGAATTCTTGCACGTATGATGGTTGGTTGAAGATGACATAACTAAATTTATAGTCATGAATTTAAACAATAGAAAAGCATACAACTGTAAATAAAAAAAAGTATAATTAAATCAAAATTATGCATGTATTGTAATTATAAATGCTTGTAAGGGCAGTTCTAGCTCATATGAATTTTTAGTTTCTGCGCCAATGTTTTAAATCGGTTTTTAAAATACATTAAAAAACATAAAAAACTGTTTAAAGTTTTTTTTTATCTCTAAATTTATGTCCTTGTTTTTATACGTTTTAACTCTTATGAGGTAACAATCTGGAGTCTAAAAGAATACATTAAAGGCATCATTCTATTACGCTAACTTTGCATTAATATGCAGCCGTTCATAAAATTAACCTTACTAGATGTGCCTCGCGCATAAACATGTGCTACACATGTGAGATGACTTTATATATCTCCCATAATACAAAAATTATATTTTAGTAGATTAAGGTTTTGGTGAAAAAATTAGGTCATATTTACCTTGTCGGCTGCTATGATTAGTTATTTATCAAATTTGTCTTGCGAAATGAATGCAAACCATCTCGCGAAAAATAACGTATCTAATTATTGCAATATTTATTTCGCACTAGCAAAATTGCAGGCTAGATTTGCCCAGTGTAACACATTTTCACTAATCATCATATTTTGAGGCGTAGCAATTTATCTAAAGTACTATGTTCCGCAGATCCGATCCGAGGACCCGAATCTGGATCCATGATTTATAAGTTCTACCGAATCCGGATCCATATTGGGATCCGATCCGGTAGATCCGTTTGGATCCGTTCGAATAATAAACAAGAATTGGCTGGAAATAATATTTTTTTATCTCTAAACCGTTAAATAAACTCTGAAAGCCTTTTTAAGTTTTTTCGCCTTCTAAGTTTTCTAAGCCTTCTAAATTTTCTAAGCCTTCTAAGCCTTCTAATCCCTAACGATTATAAAAGAAAGGAACATTATGATAATAAAATTTAAATTTCAGATGTTTTTTTTTATTGATATAAAGAACTTCGCGTTACGCGTTATTATATTGAATGGAACTTTTTTTAAAGAAACTTTTTTCTGATACCAAAGAACTTTTTATTTAATGTCATGGTGGAGAGAACTATATGAACCGTATATATATAACTTAATATTATTAAAATAATTCTTAATCGTGCAATTATTTTACTAAGTTCATGTTTAAGTCATACTTGAGCAGATATAATGAGTCGCTTGCTGATTTAAATAAATCATCAAAGATTGAACCGGTATTACATTTGTATTAAGAAGTCGTGATAACATCTTTTTATAATGGGCAGATATGAAAATCGAACGTTATTGTATGATGACAGATATGATGAATCATTTGCATTAAAAACTCAGAGATACTTATTATATGATGAACGAAGATAATTTGTCACTCGCAGATTTAAACAAAGTAGCTTGTAGTACGCATGTGTATGAAGAGAAATTCTTCGAAATCAGTAAATAAAAATTGATATATCCGGAAATAATATTAATTGGTTTTATAATTTTTATTTAAATTATAAGATATTCGCTTGGAGATTGGAAATAAATTGGTTCAAAAGTTCATTTTGAAAGCTATGACTTATAAAATTATTAACGATTTGAAGTAATAATTAAAATAATTAAAAAATATCGTAATAATTAAAAAAAAATATCGTATTAAAAAAATATCGTAATAATTAAAAAAATATCGTAATTAAAAAAAATATCAAAGTGATAATGTAAATAAGTGCATATTTTAAGAAAAAAGCATGATCTATTATCGGATCCGGATTCGGATTTGGATCTTTCTTATTCAGATCCGAATCTGGACTAGGATTCGATCCGGTTTTTCGGATTGGAGATATAATCTCAAATATTGAGCATTATGACATCAAGTATGTCTGAAGTTTTTTTTTTACAATAAACCACCATCGGTAAGTTTTGACAAAATTTTTTGCAGTAAATTGTGATAGAAACCACAACTATTCATTCCAATACGAGCTAACTCAAAATCATACTGCATTGGGGTGTTCGATATACTATGAAAATCAAATCTATACGTATATGGTATCATATAAAATTCTAATAAAGACAGATTTTCAAAAGATTTTCCATGATTAACCAATCAAAACATTTCATATATAAAAATGTGTCCCATTTTTTTGGATACACTGGTTGTATTATATTCGTTTTTTTTCCTCAAAAACTTGATTCACGCTCCTTATGACTACGAAGTTACAGAGTCTTTTTTTACATTACATATGTTAGAATTTATTTTTCTAAAAAACATTTTAATTACATTTTTATTTGGGTGGCTGGGAAAATTTTTAAATAAATTGACAAGCTTGATTGGTCAAAATGCAAATTTCGCTCAGTAGTTTGGTTCAAAGGCACTTATTATTAATCTTCTTGGAATTTCACTTTGTGATTTTGTGATGTTGAAGCTGTACACCTAATTAAACCTGGAGAAACATGGATCTTTGCGAGCCTTATAAACATTGATTTCAATTAAGTTGCACAGAAAATCTCTGATAATTGATTTTATGATATACCACCGAACACTCCAATACTGCGTGTTATCACAATAGCTAACAAGTTTTGTAACGAAATTTTACGGCAAATTAAAAAATTCCAAAACCATCTACTTACCTAGGGATGTTAACTCGTTAAAAACTAGCCATATCAGTTACAAACTGGCAGCTAACTACATAAACTGGTTTTAACTAGTTACATGAAACTAGTTAAAAATTTATATAACCGGTAATTAAAAAACTAGTTAAATTTAAGTTAAATTAATTCGTGATTCTTTTGTAAACAATAGTACTGTCATAGTAAAAGTTGGGGGAATCTAATATAAGTTTTATAATAGAGCTGAATCCAGCTTCACCCACAAGGTAGGTCATCTTTTTTCAAGATAACCTTGCTTGGAGCTCTAATAAAAGTTATAGAGCTGATGTTTGTGGTTCTAATAGTAGTAAGATCGGTAAAATTGGCCTGGTGGTTGTTGAGATACCCTAGCCTTTCTCTTTTAATCATATAAAATTTCTTTAAAAAATTTTAAAGAAACCTTATATGATTGTAAGAAGAAAAGCTAAGGTATCTCAACAACCACCAGATCAATTTTACTGATTTTACTACTATTAGAACCACAAAAATCAGCTCTATAACTTTTATTAGAGCTCCAAGAAAGGTTATCTTGAAAAAAAGATGACCTACCTTGTGGGTGAAGCTGGATTCAGCTCTATTATAAAACTTATATTAGATTCCCCCCAACTTTTACTATGATAGTACTATTGTTTACAAAAGAATCACGAATTAACTAATTCAAATTATTCGTTAAGAATTTTGACTAGCTAAAATTAATTATAAAACTTATATTAGATTCCCCCCAACTTTTACTATGATAGTACTATTGTTTACAAAAGAATCACGAATTAACTAATTCAAATTATTCGTTAAGAATTTTGACTAGCTAAAATTAAATACTTATATAGTGTAAATAGTTTGACTAGCTAAAATTAAATACTTATATAGCTGTAATTAGTTTGACTAGCTGCCAAATTTAGTAGAGTTAATTGGTCTTGGAAAATCAACATTTTCGATTTTGGTGTTCTATCTTAGGTAATGTCAAGTGATCAAAAATCAATAATACTGTAATACAGAAATAAAAATCGGATCTTCTGAATTCGTATATACATTGGTGCAACGGCAATCAATGATGACTATGAGAAAAAAATTACAGAATCAGTTAAGATTGACAATTTTATGCGACACAAAATACAGCGTTTGTTACGTTGGATGTGAAGATGTAACATGCGAAGTTTCTATATGTATTCACATCCTTGCTTCGCCATCCTTATAAAAAGTATTTATACATAAAATATACAGATATTGTCTAGACATATATAGAAATTATATAGTTCGTCTATATAAAATGTACAATGTTTTTTTTTTTTTTTTGTAACCCGAGATAGCAGTTATCTGGGAACTCGAATGACACAATTTATTATACAACTTATGCACTGTTATTTATACAGATTTAATTGTTTAAACTATTTACACTATTTACATGTTTCAAAATTCTTTTTCTTTTTTCCTTAGCAAACAACTACTTAGAGCCATTTGTATTTCTTTTTTGATTCTGATTTTCCATATATACTGCATTGATGGTTCTGGCATTGTTCTGTTTCCTATTTCTTGTTTGTGAACCAGACCCAGATTTCATAAATTACCATGATGTGGAGCCATATGGTTATTGTAAGAGGTTGGACAGATTTAGCATTGGATGTTATGACTACTTCTTCCATTGTAGCTAGAGTGACAGCACTTTGCAAAAGACCAAACATGTTATATGTGAGTTCCCACAGTTTACTGCTGAGCTGGCATTCTATTGTGAAATGTTCTATTGTCTGTGATTCATTTGGGCACCATGAGCAATCATGTGAGGCTGTTGGTCCATATGCACAGTCTTGTACCCATGGGAAGTGCCTTATATAACATTTGCCAAAAGATGTCCTTTTTGTTTTCTTGAGTTCATCTTATTACTGACTACACTTAGTTTTCCTTTCTATTAGTCTCACTAAAAAAGCTAGCTTGTGTTAGAGTATTCGATATAGATATTTTTCTTAAGTATTCTGTGGCCTTTGCTTTATCAAGTTTGCTGCACTGGTTTCTATAAGGTTCTTCAGGGTCCTATGGCTATTCTTTTCTATTATCTAGTTAGAATTGTAGAGTCATGCCATCATAGTTGAAGAGTTGCCAGTATAAATTTTGATGCTTTTAGTACCATGTTTTTGGAGTTGCTATAGTTGGAGTATCCATTTATTTTGTTTTATATGACGAAAGCAAAGATTATGAGTTTGATCCTTATTTTCTCTTTTTCTAATAGATAATAATTTAACAATTATTTTCAGGGACAATAAGATACAGTGAAACAAGAACTCAGATTTATCGTAATAGGCAATAGTACTTCAGAGATTTTTAATAGCAGTAATTTCTAAGTATAAGCTTTAAGAATTATGCTTTATTATGATTAAAAAAATTATACGAATATATAAGATTATACTATTATCACTACATCATATTTAGCATTTGGAACTTAAGAGCACTTATTTTTAATGTAATATTTGTTATGAATATTATATAGATTTATATAAAATAATATATAATTCTTGAATGATTTTTGTACAGGTTATATACAATATTTATTTAAGGTTAATCTAGAAAATTTGGAGTTTTTTGAATAATTTTTATATAATTTTTTTTAGAGTTTGTATAGTAAATATATAGTTTAATGATATAATTTTTTACACATTATTAATGAATTATATACAATTTTTATTCATAATTTGTCTAAAAAACTTATATTTTATATAGTACCGGTATGAAATATACCAAAAGTTGCAAGATCTGGTATAAAACATATATACAATAATATACATATATACTGTATAAAAAATGGATATTTTCTGTATATTAAACTGTTTATAGGGCATATACATTTATCTAATAAGATGCAAGATTTTGCCATTTAAATTGCAATATAATCTTCAATACCACTCCGTTCTTGGTATGAAGTTTTCATACTAAATATGGAATATATAATTGTATCAGCATTTATCAGAGTAAAATATGTGGCATTAAAGTTGTTATTGGAGAAAAAATTCCGGAACAACCCATGTTATACTCCAGTTTAAAGATAGAGTGTGTTGAGATCTCAAAAAATATATAATAACCCGGAGCAATGTTATTACTTAAAACCCAGGTTGCTCCATATGTGGAGTGATATGGAGCAATCCTGGGTTGCTCCATATGGATTATCTTGCGTGAAACTAAAACTAGTAATTTCTCAAGTATTTGATTTAATATTAAATTGTATGAAACAATTCCGAGATACACAAAATTTATATTATGGGTTTATCTAGTACGAAATATATGTCTAATAATTAACTGATAATCTAGATAGTTATCCGGATAATGGAATTATGAACAGATATAGATAGCAGATAATGATTTCTTCCAATAAATAATTGATCTTTAGATAAACAGATTATCTAGATCCGAACACTAATTTATATATATAGTTAAAAATTCTTCTAAGCTAATAAAATACTGAATTGAATTAAAACTCAGGTACTAATATAAAATATTAGTTCATAGAATATAATATAATTATAATAGAACTAGCGTTAGGCAGTTATGAGTATAAATAAAAATTTAACTATCCAGATAAATTAATTCAAATTAGCAGTTTGTAGCTATCACTATACAAAAAAAACAATTGGATAATTATTTATTTGTTATACTATTTTCTATTAATGTGAAATTTTTTCTGTCAGTGTTTACATAGTACTTGCCAGATAACTTTATTTATTAGATTGCTTATCATTTTTTTTTAGCATTATATAAAAAAATTTATGAACAGTGTATTAAAGATTTGACCAATATACTGTATGAAGCTTGCATACCAATTATGTATTGCTATCAAATATTTAATATCTTATTCAGATAATAAATATTTTAATCAATTGCATAACCTTGCGTAAGTATGCTATAATGTGAAGATGAAACAATATGGACTGTGTAAAGATTTGACCGATTTATAAAACTTACATACCAATTATGTGTTCTATCTAATATTTCATATATAATATTCAAATAATAAATTTTTTTAATCAATTGCGTAAACCTTGTAAACCTTGCTTAAATTGTAAAAAAGATAAGTGCTATGTTTTGAAAGATGAAATGGTTATGAGTGATTTCATAAAAGAAGTTCGCATAATAAAGTAGATTTCAAGAGTAAAATTCATCTTATTATATTAACATATAGCAATTGTATTTTTGCAAGTTTAACAAGTTAAATAAAAAAATCAAACTAGTTGTTATAACTAGTTACTTATATGAAAATGAACTAGCTATTATAGTTTATGATATGTTAACAAAACTTGATAAACTAGTAGTTAAACTGGTTTTGATTCTGATGATAACAGTTTAAGTCCCGAACTAAGTCAATATGGTTAAATCCTAACTACTTAACATCCTTATACATACCACAATAGCAAGTTTTTGTTTTGTCTCCCATTTTCAGTATGCTGCATAACTACGAAGAGCATATACTTGCATACCCCACTTGCTATCAAACAATCTATGCAGCAGTTTCGTAACTTTTACCCTTTTTTTTCTTTTTGTGTTTGTTCCATTATGCGTTTAACAACTAGGCTGTAGTCCTAACAGCCCTATAAGAAAAGTGGTACGGGTGGTGGTACGGGTTGGTGTCGGGAATGCTCGAAATGGCACGGATCTTGTGGCACGTGCAGGAACGTTTTACGGAATGGCACGGTAAAAATGGCACGGACATTGCGGCAAAGGGTGGCACGTAATATACGTCATATGAAATGGCACATTCAGATGACACATATGTGTACGTTACACACGTGTTGGCTCGTGATACGTGTTGGCTCGTTTCGTGGAGAGCGAAAGATCAGTAAAGGATTTTTTTTAAAAAACAGAGCGATATCTCATGATTTCACTAATGAAGCTTCTCTGTGTGTCTTAACAAAAAAAATTCCTTACAAAACTTTGCTTCATATGCAGTTAGCTTGTTCATCTTATGTTGATTACTTATGTAAACTTATGTTTTAATAGTTAATCCACATCGTTATCGCGGTGGCACGAGAATTTACGTTCATTACCCGTGCCAAATCCCGTGCCGATTCGACTAGCAAAACCCGTGCCATCTACGGTCCAATTGGCACGGGCACACGGTCTCTCACGGTCCACTAAATCCGAACCAACTCGGACCATACCCGTACAAATCCGGACCTTGACCCGTGCCAAAATGACCCGTGCCTATACATTTTTCTTATAGGGCTGGCCAATGTTGATCAGTGACTGTCGCCTGACAGGTCACGCTGTCCAGTACACTGGTCTAATATCTATTAACTCACAATATTGATAACATACCCTAAATCCGATCATAATGTTTGATACACAATAATTAAATATATTTTGAATAGCACACTGCATTTGCCCGACACGCTTCTTGTTTAATTTGCATAATCAATCTAAATTTGCATTAATTTTTATTAATTTATATACAAATTTTTACGGTTCTTTGGTACCAAATATTATCTAAATTAGGGTATATAAAGCCGGCGCCTGATTGTGTTTGCATATTAGTCACAACTATTCTATTTATTCGGGTATCGTCTATATATATCTACCTGTGTATTGCCCAAGTATACTTACCAGAGTATTACTCGGATCTAATCTCTACATCAGCGTTACAGATTGCCAAATTACAATCATTGCAATCATCTGAATATCATTTGTAATTGAGAGATGATTATAGTACCGTAAATGGCCGGATAAAAGATCCCCCTAGATAGTAGATCCACTATGTACTATACCAGGGTGCAGATCGCAGGATCTTCTTTAATTAAATGTGACTCTTTTTAAAATCTGAACTGCATATTATAAGTGCAAAGTGTATGTGCGTCTCTAATTTTTGCACTACACGATATAAGCTCTCAGCCGCGTACTATACCCGGGGTCTGTATAGGTTTTAAAATTGGTGAAATGTAACGGACCCGAGTCTTGTATCCGGCCATTTACGGTAAAATCGATATAGAAGAAAAAGTATGAAATACTATATTTATATCAGATCCTCGTTAAGAAATACAACTTCACAATCGTGACCAATTAGGAGAACTATACATTGGAATAGTGTCAATCAGAAGATAAGTGTGATGAATTTAACCATTATTAGGATTTTTTTCAAATGATAAAATGAAGGCTTTTTATGAATTTCGAAGACTTTTTTTTTTCTTATAAAAGAACATCAAGTTTCAATAGCATATTTCATAAAAAGACATCTGAATTAAAAAAAAAGAAAACATCCCAAAATGCCTATCTACAAAGAAATCATGAAGAATTTTATTTTCGCTTACATTTTATTTGCTCTTCTTCTTGCAGTAAAAACAGCTTCATTTAAACTTAACAAAAGAGATATTACTTTTGGTCCTTGTGATACTGCAGATCCTGTTGACTTAATTAATGTAAAACTCGGAACTGACCCTCCAGAATCTAAAAAGAACGAATCATTTGATGTATTTGGAAAGACTAAATATGATATCTCCTACGGCTCAAGTTTTCTTTTAATTGCGTATTATGACAAAGACGGAGGAGAATTAGACACTCCTTACGTTCAAGCTATTAACAATTCAACCAAGGCTGGAACCCCATTTAATATATCTGCATCTGATGTTCCCACTCCTGAATTGTCTGATTCATATCTTATTAAAGTTGTTATTTCAGATCCAAATGTCGCGCTATATCCTTTTTTTGCTTGTGCATTAGCTCATGTTGGGGGAAGTTCTGAAAAATCTAAACTTTTTTGATATTTATAAACTAATTTAGTTTTCTTTTAGTATTCCTTAATTTAAAACCTTGTTTAATCAGTCTCATCTTTAATATGGAGCAAGCCTATACTAGACAATAAAATAGTATAACTTTAAAATGCATCAACTTTTTGTAGGGACAATATTTTTAAAAGCTATTTGGTAAATTTGCAGAGCTTATTATAATGATTGGTCAGATTTTTAAAATGTTGCCTTTATAAAAAGTTATAGCACTTTAAAGTTAGTTAAAATTTAAACACATAATAATTATATATATACAATAGTAATCTTTAAAACACATCAACTTTTTATAGAGAAGGTTTTTCAAAAAAATATTTTGCAAATTTATAGAACTAATATTGCTCTACAAAGTTACCAGTCAGTTTTTTAAAAAATCTCTTGTACAAAAAATTATAGTGATTTAAAAATTGAAACATGTTGAGTATAGGCTTCTTGCACCATATTAAAAAAAAATCTTATTTATTCTTTTAATATTTTTTATATTAATTTTTCTTTTAAAAGAGAAATTTAGTTCTTTATTAATAAATTTGATCATTTTTTTAAAAAAGAAATTAATAAAATTACAATTACTTGATTTTTTATTTTGTTATGCAAATTAAAGTAATAGAATTAAATTTGACTAGTATTAGTTAAATATAGGCTACGTAATAAGTATAGATTACTACATTAAAGATGTATAATTTTATTCAGTTGACATGTCATCATATCAAAAGTGCCATAATGACATAGTTTATAACAACTGTCATTTGTTATAACCTATTTCAATTAGTGATACAGGCTGACCTTGGCCCATTAGCTGGGCGGGCGGGCAGGTCAGCCCTTGACCCATATCCTTGCAGGTTATAGTTAAATTTTTTTCTTCTGATAGAATTTCATTGTATAACTTATAATTATGAGCTAAAGCACCTGTAGAAAATTCTCAAGTTAGTGCTTGCAGTCGATAATTTTCTATCTGACCAAAATCGAATATCGATTTTTCTAGTCAATATTTATAAATTCAACTATCCAATTAGGAGTTCTGGTTGCATGTTGTTGGCGGTAGAAGGATCAGTCAAACACGTGACGTCGATTTTGCCAGAGTAACCATGAAGTTACCATGATCACCCGTTGAATGCCGGTTCTTGCGCATGAATGAATTTATCTAAATCGGGAAGGACATTAAGTGCAAGGTCAAATATGGCGTAATTCTGCCATTCGAGTGGGATAGAAGATAAAATTTTAGGAATCTCATTTGAATTAGAATAGTATAAAAAGATCATGTACTGTACTCTTCAGCGACATCAGAAATCAGATAGAATCAATAAATAAAATAATTAGAAACTGATCTTGGTTTCTTTGCCCTTCGTTTAATAAACTGTTTCATGATCTCAACATATACCCAATACACTTTAACCTTGCCAAATTGTACCGCCTCTCACCATTGGGTATATCTTGAGGTGTATTTTTGGTCTTAGTGGTTGTGGTTGTCCGTCCCGTGACACCAGTCCAGATTTCCGCATTCAACAATGTTCTTTTCGCTGATTAAAGCACTGATTATTGATTATAAGTTGGTAAACCACCGTCATACATTATCACTTTTATTTCAGACTATGAGAAAATAACCCGGTAGATCACCAGCCATAAGAGGACCCATCGTCCTATTCGCAGATATAGTAGATCTTCTATATATGTGCATCACATACACTCTTACTACTATTTGTAATTTATGTAATATTATATGTGCTTATGATGTGTTGATCATTATACTAAAGTTGATTTTTTTGAGATCATTATCCCAAGCATCTCCATAGTGCAATTTTTTAATTTTTTAGTGATCAAAAGATTACACAAGTATTGTGATACAATTCTTACTATTTTCATAGAGAAAATCAAATCTTAAGACTATATTGCATTCTTATGATCGGCCCAGTTGAACGGGCCGATTAATTTTGGCAGCCGGGTCAGCCCGAGAATTTGCATCGGCCCATATCACTAATTTCAATAGTTACGTCAGTACATAACAACGTAGGTCATAACAACTGCCATTTGTCGTAACCTTATTTCAGTAGTTATGTCAATATAGAAAGTTACGGCATTGTGAAGGTATAAAAGCTATAGACATACTGCAATACAAAAAGTTACGGATTTATGGAAGTTATAGATGCAGACATTTGAAAATGTATAATTGCGTCTAATTACTATATCATCAAAAGTGTTATAATGACGTAGAACGTAATAATTGATATTTTTTTTATAAATTAGTTGCGGCAATGTATAGGAGGAAGTCAATAGAATGGGACAAATTTATCTAATAAATTTGTCCCATTTCTATTGGCTTCCCCCATATAATGACGTAGGGCACAGCAGTTAATATTTTTTATAATTAGCTACAACAAAATAAAAAGT
This sequence comes from Gigaspora rosea, assembly GCA_003550325.1. Lineage (NCBI taxonomy): Eukaryota > Fungi > Glomeromycota > Glomeromycetes > Diversisporales > Gigasporaceae > Gigaspora > Gigaspora rosea. Next base: position 115,933 of record QKWP01001078.1, read on the forward strand.
TAGTCGAGATAAAATATGCAGCACTTTTTTTATTTTTCCATCACTTAACATCAATCAATAATATATCAATTATACTTTATTACTTTCGGTGCTTATGATATTAATTTTGAATTTAAGCATTGACCATTAGTTGCGGCATGAACTTTAGATTTAAACATCGCCGCATGCCAAAATTCAGGTAGAAATTATGTCGCAATAATTTCTGCGGCATGTATAATCCGGACATCCGGATTAACATCCGGATCTTAACACTAATTATTGTCGCTAATGAAATCAGATTAATATAAAATGTGGGTTCAATTTTATCCTCTAAAACCCACTTATACTTGTTTAATATAAACGTTACTCTAAAACTAACCTCTAACCTTAACCTCTAACCCCAAAAAATGTGCCTCAAAATTTAAATTTTCGATGGCTTATCAATTTTTTTATACTGTACTTATTTCATTTTAATCTGATTTCATTTTAATCCGTCACATTTATTCACAACTCATGCCTAATTCGTGAGATCGTGTTATAATCTGTATTTAGTTAAAAAAAAAAAGTGACTATAATGAAGGTTTATTATTAATAAAATTGGTAAAAAATTAAATTTGATAGTTATAGTGATTATAAGTGATTGTGATTATAACGAGGGTTTTTACTATGTTTAAGTCTGTCACACAGTAGTGGGCGCTTAAATAGAGGCGTGACCATATAGGGTATGACTATAGGGAGGGACGACTGTATTAAAATCATTATATTAGAAATAAAGTGTATTGGGATTATATTGTATTTTCTATATGGCTAAGTTAGTTTGTATTGGAATTATTACAATTTCTATTGTAAGTTACTGTAAAATTTATTACAGAACTTACTCGCTATTCTTGTAACAATAAAAAGGTCATTTAACTTATATAAAAATTATTATAATTTCTATTATGTATGAATTACTAGTAAAAATTCTGTTACAAACCTATTTGATATATCATATGCAATTAAATTGAAATTATTGTAAATTAAATAATAAATTACTATAAAAATTATTATACAAAACTTTCTCATTATTCCAATAATTACAATATTTAGTTGAAAATATGTCAGTTTGCATTGGAATTATTATAGTTTTTATCACAAATTACTGTAAAAAAATTCTATTCAAAAGCCTTATTATTTGGTACTACTAGTATATGACTCATTAACACATGATATTAAGTTCAATCATATTTTAGTTAAATCTAATATTTACAAAGTGCACATAATAAATAAATTTGATTTGAAAAATTGTAGGTAACCGAGGATATATATGAGAATAATTCGTCATTTCTTTTTCCTATATTTCAATTTTTGCGCAATAATTATTAATTTACAGTTATGTTGTGTTTTCTGAGAGCACTAAGTGATAAAAAGTATCACTGCAGTTCATAAATTCTCTGCTATTTAAATTAATAAAATAAATAAGTATTTGTTGTAAAATAAAAAAAAAAAAAGCAGAATTATAATTTGGAATAAATAGCAAATTGTTGAATGCCGTCTGAATATTATGAATCTTAAAAAGTATATTAAAAAATCATTTCATTCTATAGTGTAAACTGACGCAAAGCAAAACATCCAGGAGCTTCCAACCTAAAATAATTAAGAACGTTTAATCCATGTACTTAAGATCCCAGAATTATATGTTTCGCAGACATGACCTATATCAGTAGACTTTATAAAAACCTTAGACTTGTACTTTTCGACCCGATTCATTGTAATGGTAATTTTTATTTATTCTAATAAGCGCATAACCTATATGTCAGCACGTACTATAATAATTAGATTTGTGCGTTTGGGCTCTAGTAGCATGTTGATAGCAATAAGCAATATTAAACAAAATCAATATAAAGCTGCACAAAGTTGATTTTTCGTTTTGCATTACATGGATTTCAAATTGCTGGTCGATCGGTCAGATTTTTTTTTTTTTCAGTCAGCTTTATCGGATAATCTCAGGAAAATAAGGTTAAGTCGGGCGAAACCAGATTAATATGGGAAAAAATTAAATTGCAAAAATTGAATAATTGGCACAATTGGTACTTAAAAAAAAAATAATAATAATAATTTTTTTTTGAAAAATTAAAAAAATGGGTCGAGGTAATGCAAAATAAAAAATCAACTTTGTGTGGCCTAATCTAACTGGGTATCTTTTCAGGACAACTGAACAATTTCTACTTTAAGTCCAAAACTTATTCATTGTTCAAACAATTTTTATAAAAGTGAAGACAAACTACAAACTGATCTGAGTTTAAACAAAAATTGGAAAATCTTATAAGTAAAAATAGATTGTTTTGATTTAAAAATTGTCAAATGCGAAAATAATGTATATGCGATAAATTATAAAATTCAAATTATAAAATTGGATGATATGATGAATATGATGACGATTTCTCAGTAATAATTAATTTTTATTATCATAAATATATTCTTTATACTAAATAATTTAAATTTTATTTAAAAAGATAATACTGGCAATAATAATTTAAACGAAGATAATACTGTTAATAATAATTTATGTGAAGATAATATTGCAATAATAGTAATTTACTAAAAATTATAATCATTATAATTAAGCAAAAAGTTTGAAAAAAATCATTATATTTGATTGTTTTTTACGTAAAGTAAGATATCGATCGATCTAACTCTATCACTTGTATCAATACGAAGAGTTCGTCAATTTCTTTTTAAGTTGATCAGTAGCATTAGTTTTATTTAATAAGCATTTCTAAGATATTGTTAATACTTTTAATTTGCCGGTTTCGGGATGAAATTTTAGGCATATTAAATAAAAAATATTTAATGAAACAATTTAATAAGTTACGAAAAGATAAAAATGATTCATAATGCAAATAGGCGTAAATTGTAAATAAGATCAGATTGCTGGACAATTATTCAAAATAAATACGTCGCCAATTTCAATAAAATTAGATTTCCGCATTTTAACTTTGAAACCCTATTACATAAGATTATCGAATATACAAAATTAATTCAACTCATCTTCTGAAAAGTCTTTTAAGTTTGTATGTTCTGAACCAATTAAACGTGCTATAGATTTGTATGGTATGAGATCATAGTATTTACGCAATTGTTTGAGGATTCAGATTCATGTTTATTTATATTTATATCAGCATCTTTAAAAATTTTTATATAAAAACCTTTTGTCCAACTGTCTAAATATTCCTGAAGTTCACTTGCCGAAGGGCGTTCAGTTGATTTGCGCTCATGCATTGGTTGGCCAATTCAACATAAATAAGTGGCATTTCTTTTGCAAATGTTGGGTGAATTCCATCACAAATTTCATTGGCAAGAATGCCATCATGTTTTCGATCATAATATAAAGGTTTTCCTGATGAAATTTCCCACATTATTATACCGAGCGAATAGATATCAGATGTCGCAGCATATGGTTTTCCGATTAATACTTCTGGTGCTATATTTGGCAAAACACCGTAGACTCCATTATATTCCGGTGTATTAACTGATTTTAAAAGACCTAAATCAGCAATATTTGAATCTTTCAGACTATTTTGTAATATATTACCACTATGTAAATCCCGATGAATAAAATTTTGAGAATGAATCCTGAAGATCAAATATAATATGGAGCAATATTCGCAATTTGTTTTTCCATTCCATTTGCACATTAGTGTTTGTACTCGGCCAAAAAAACGTTACTCGGTTAACCGGCGAGTAAACCCACGGGTTACTCGGGTAATCAATAGATATACCCGAGTATAAAATCTTACTCGTTATACTCGAGTAAGTTGTCATGTGATTGGTTATCTACCTGGTTGAATCTACCCGGGTAGCTCTAATAATTACCCGGTTTTCATAATTTCAGTAATACCCGATCACTTTATCAGATCACGGGGTATTAAGAAAAATACTCCGATCACTATATCAAGATCGCGGGGTATTATTACAAACACCTTCGGCCGTTCCGGTTAAGTTATTATTTCGGCATAATAGATTCAATAAAATTACGTACGTACAACTTTTACATTAAATAATACATGATTAACCTGCATTACAAAAATTTTGCAACTTTGTGTGCTAGTTCTGGACAACGTTATTTACATAACAAAAATCACATATCAGAAATTTACACGCAAATCTCCACCCTATATACTGATATATCCTATATCCCTACGTATATATAAAAGACTATGCATTATATGTAATAATTTTCTACGATAAAATTTTAACATTATAAAATGTCGGCACGTTCAATATTACTAAATTTCGTTTAAATACATGCCCAACATGTTTAGTGCTATAGTGTGTTTAGTCTGTGCGAAAACATATATATTTCAAATTACATTGTAATTTATATGTTTATAATGTAACATAAATTGTAATTTATCGTTATGTATCGATAATGCCAAAATCAATAACTTAACCAGATCGGCCAAAAAACTATTCGGCAAATTTTTATCAGGTGTTTCAGAAATTATGAAAACAGCTGTAACCGGACCGAGGGTAACTTGGGTAATACCCAACCCGGGTATAATCTCTGCATATATGTTGAAAACTGGATAATTTAGTCAATTATATGAAAGTATTCTTACCCGGGTATTATTTGGGTATACTTACTCGGGTAATACTTAGGTGTACCTACCCGGGTATTACCCGGGTGTACCTACCCGAGTAGCTGTAGTCATTACCCGGTTATCTGATTACTTGCGAGTAACCCAAGTAATACTTGGCCCGAGTACTATCACTATTGCACATAGAGTGTAAATTACTACAAGAAGAACCTTTTGATGCATATTCCATGACAAGAATATAATCTTTCGAAATATCATCTCTTGATATACAATAGCACTTTAAAAATGTAGGATTTTCATCACTCATATTATAATATGCCTTTAACTTCATTATTAAATAAAAACGATAGGAAAATAAATAACAACACAGTTAACTATACAGTGCCTAGTATAATTATAAAATAAAAACTATCTCATTTATGACTGCATCATGATTTTCATTTGATCCATGAATTACTTTAAGCGCGACATCTCTTGATAAGCTATTTTGATCTTCCCATCTAGCATAATATACTGTTGCAAATGCGCCTTGTCCAATTAGTTTAATATCTTTAAATTCGTTATAAGAAACATATAACAAATCATTATCTTCATTAATCATTCTTTTTAAATCATCATTTATATCGAAATTTTTCGTAAAATTTATTGTGTCTTGAAAATTTTAATGATCAGATTTTAGAAGTTATTACGAATAAATAATTATTATAATCAAATTACCTGATAAAAACCTTTCTCCCTTAATTCGATATTTATAAATGAACCTAACCATTATCTTAATAAATATAACCTTAACAGTTAAGAACCCACTTGGCATGTATAAATGTAGTGTTTGAATTGTTGTTCATTGATCATTGTTCCAATTCCCTTTCGGTAACAATTACTAAGAGTATACATTGTATCAATATTTCCTTTCTCTGCTGATTTTTTATAATGAATGAACGCCTTACTAATATCTTTATCAATCCCACTTCCATCCTGATAGCAAATTAGAAAACACGAAACATTCCACCATTATGTCCCATATTGGCAGACTTTTTATAATTTAGAAACACCTTTTCACTCCGATTCCTTTTCGTAACAACGACCAAGGTTATACGCTCCATCATAGTGACCATCTCTACGGATTTTTGGTAATGAATAAACGCATTATGTTCATCCCTTTCATTCTTCGTAACAACGGCCTAAGTTACAGATTCCGTCAGAGTGACCCATCTCTGCTGATTTTTGGTAATAAATAAACGCATTATATTTATCTTCCTTAACTTTAATGCCTTTTTCATAAAAAACACCCGTATAAAATATTCCATCAGAAGTTTTCATTTTAGTAGATGCCTCCAGGTGTCCCATCTCTGCAGATTTTTTGTAATTAACATATGCATTATATTTATCTTTCTTAGTGCCGATTCCTTCTCCATAACAATGTCCAAGCTGAAAGGACCCACCCATCTCTGCAGATTTTTTGTAATTAATATACGCATTAAATTTATCTTTTTTGATATTATTTCCTTTTTCATAAAAAACACCAGTATAGAATATTCCATTTGAGTTTTCATTTTATCAAGTGCCTCTGTGTGTCCCATCTTAGTTGATTTACTGTAATTAATATTATAATTATCTTCCTTAACCCCAATTCCTCCTTCGTAACAATGACCAAGTTATACATTCCTCAGAATTACCCTTGTTTGCTGATTTACTGTAATTAATATATTTATCTTACTTAACCCAATTCCTCCTTCGTAACAACGACCAAGGTTATACATTCCATCAGAATTAACCTTGTTAGCTGATTTGCTGTAATTAATATACGCAATATATTTATCTTCCTTAACCCCAATTCTTCGTAACAACGACCAAGGTTATGCATTCCATCAGAATTATCCATTCCTGCTGATTCTTTGTAAATAACATAATCTATAAACCGACGTTTGATATCTCTTTAATCGAACATAAGAAGAATATTTTGGGAAATAACAACAAAATTTTAAGGAATTTAACAAATAGGAGCCCAAAAGAGTAGAATATTATAGATAGGGCTTAAACTGAAGATAATTATATATAGGATTCAATAAAAATAAGGAGCTAAAGTTTGAAATTATTACAATCAAAACTTTCAAAAATTCCGCGTATAAAAAATGGCCACAATCAATTAACTTTATAGACTAGATAGAATATGGGGAAAATACAAGACAAAAAATGTGCGTATATATTTGTACACGAAAAATTCAGTTTATTACGATTTGCAAAATGTCGCTGCACACCTTTACAATCGCATGATTGTGGTCCAATTGCGCAATTGTACAAATGGATTTTTATCAAGTATAACTATGCCTAACAAAGATAATGAAAATTACGTGTTCATATTGAATTTTTGAGTTTAACAATCACACAATGAACAATCAGGTGACTGTATAGGTGAGCGACGATCTAATCAATTTTTTAATAACAATAGTAAAATTTCAGTTAGTGATATTTTTTCAAATTTTTTGACATTATAATGTTATATTATTTCCTGTTATTTTCTCCGTAAATTTGACTTAAATTATTGTCTCCTTTTATTAGCTATCTTTTAATAAAAATTAAACTATTCTATCTTGTTAATCGCAATATTGCCGATACGCATGACATATTCTGCTGAATCTTGTCTACTTATAAAATTTCGCTGACAATAAGATTATGGCATTGTCGCATTCGTAATACTTTAAGTTTTAGTCTCATTTATGCAACTATTTTTTTGTGACATGTGTTTATTTTCATTTTGGGCCCTTATTTGTAATTTTCCAATAATTAATTAATAACATTCGGTCAATATACAATAATTTGATAATAAATCTGGCTAATGTAAAGAATGCTTCCTCAAAATTTATGCTTGCTTTGACACTGACTTTTAAAAATTTGATTCCAAATTCATCCGCAATTGCTTTACCTTGTTCCTTAGAGATTTTCTTTATGACAAATAATAATGAAAATTTTTTAAATTTTTAAAATTTTACTTTTTATTTTTCATTCATTTCCCTTTTTTCAATCCAATCACACTTGTTTCCAATGAGGATTTTATTAACACCTTCAGAATCATGTTCTTCTACATCATTAAGCCATTGTCTTATATCTAATTAATCACGAAATTATTGTTAATAATAATGATATTTGACAAAAAGATAGAATGTTTCATTTAATTCTAATATGAATAAAAACTCTCAAGAAATATTAAGGGGATACTATTAAAAGACCGTTCATTGGTAATATTATATACAAGTGCTATACCCATAGCACCACGGTAGTAGGCTATATCGGCTGCCGTCAATAGAAATAAGGCAGATTGACATTTTAAAAAAAATTAATACCTTTACTTTCACAGCTCATATCTCAATGAATATTTTGATTATTTAATATTCATAAGAAAGCTTAAATTGTAGGTTCCTTTTGACTATTAAATCATCAAGATAGCTTCAATATTCACTGATATATGAGCTGTGAAAGTAAAGGTATTAATTTTTTTTTAAAATGCCGATCTGCCTTATTTCTATTGACGGCAGCCCATATGATAAAGTTATAAACGTGTTACCATACCGAATAACAAATTGAACTATATAAAATTTACCTGTGGTGATCGTATGAAAGGTTCTCGACCTGAAGTATCACAAATTTGGAGCTGATTTGTTTACCTTCCAGCCCAATGAATCTTATTTTAAAGTCAATTCCTATAGTAGGTATAAAAGAAGGAGTAAAGGAATCATCAGTGAAACGTAACAACTAGTTTGATATCTGTAAAAAAGATGATCGCAGTAGTTTAAATTATACTACGACGATGATATATAATTATTGCTGTAATCGCATTAATTGTTTATATGCTAATCACAGTCGTCAATCAGCAAAAGCCTAATTAAATAATCGTACGCAGTACTTTTACTTTGGGTCATTAGTCTGTGTGCATTAGAATGCAAGTGCAAAGCAATTTTATAATTTCGCATGTAATACAATCTTCTAAAAGGAAACAGATAATTATAGTGCAGCGCATAGCAGAAGGTACTGAAATCAAGTTTAAATTTGGAACCGAATTAAACATAAAAATTAAAAAATAACTTCTATATAGATAATATAATCTTGATTTTTATATGGATTTTCATTACAAGTTCTTTTTATTAATTATTTTCAGTTTTATCATATCGATTATTTCTCAAAAATTATAATTTTTCAGTAATCAGCTATTACATGAAAAGTCCTGTGACTCACAATAATGTCCTGCCTTGTGATTTTGTTCACAAGCGGATTACAAATGTTAGTCCAGAATTGGCATAATACTTTCGCCAAATCATGTATAAAAGACCTTCACTTTCACCTTGATCTTTTCTTTAAACTTTGTTCTCATTTATAGAATTTTATTGCTTTATTCTCTTATTCTAATATTTATCAATTAATAAATATTGATCATAACATATCTATCAATTTAAATATATCAATAAACAAGGTTATCAATCGATCATAATCGATCCTTATCATATAAATTGATTACTACCAATTTTAATAAATCACTTGCTCAAAGAATTCCGATTCATTTGTATCTTCATATACACTAGAGTCGCTACCTCTTTCGATAAAAGCCTTACTTAATCCTCTCTATAGTCACTAATCACAACTGTATTTACTCACCAAATCCAAATTTATAGCATACACCTCAGAGCTAAACTTGTCTTGTCCCTTGAAATATAAAGAGCAGTAATTTAAATATGACAACGTCTTTAAATGTACTGATGTATGCATCTATACTTATTACATAGCCTATCGTTTAACAATATAGTCAAATTTAATTCCATGATTGTCTTCTATATTATTCTTATAATTATGCTTCAATTTGCATAACAAACATAAAAAATTAAGTAATTGCAATTTTATTAATTTATTTTTTTAAAAAATGATCAAATTTATTAATAAAGAACTAAATTTCTTTTTTAAAAAAAAAAACATATACATAAAATATTAAAAGAATAAATAAGATTTTTATTTTTAGTATTAAAGATGGACTGATTAAATAATATTTTAAATAAAGGAATACTTAAAGAAAACTAAATTAGTTTATAAATATCAAAAATTTTAGATTTTTAAGAACTTCCAGAAACAGTAGCTAATGCACAAGCAGATTCATAAAAAAACCCCTCCATTCGATCGTATTCTCCAACATAAACATAAAGCATATATGAATCAGGCAATTCAGGAGTGGGAACATCAGATGCAGATATATTAAACGGGGTTCTTGGCTCGACTGAATAGCTAAACACTTGATCGTAAATATCGCCCAATGTATTTCCGTTTGCGGAATACTCAATTCTAAGAACAGTTATGTCTTTGACGATAGGTTCGTAAGTTAATTTTCCAGATACTTCAAATGATTCGTTCTTTTTAGATTCTGGATGGTCAGATCCGATTTTTACATTAAGTACGGTACTAGGAAATGTATCATCACAAGTAACAAAGGTAATAGCTCTTTTGTTAAGTTGAAATGGAGCTGCATTTACTGTAAGAAGAAGAGCAAATAAAATGTATGCGTAAATAAATTTCTTCATGATTTCTTTGCGAAATAGGTAGGAATTTTAGGATGTTTTTCTTTTTTTTTTAATTCAGATGTCTTTTCATGAAATATGCTATTGATACTTGATGCCATTTTATAAGAAAAAAAAACAAAAACAGTCTTCGAAATCCATAAAAAGCCTTCATATTATCATTTGAAAATTCCCAATAATGGTTAAATTCATCACACTTATCTTCTGATTGTCACTATTCCAATGTATACAGGCACATGCATAATCATATTTACTGGGATTTACAAACGATGTGTTTTTGAAATTGTAGAACGCAGTTCTCCTAATTGGTGCGCGATTGTGAAGTTGTATTTCTTAACAAGGATCTGATATAAATATATTAAAGTATTTCATACTTTTTCTTCTATATCGATATTACTATAATTATCTCTCAATTACAAACGATATTCAGGTGATTGCAATGATTGTAATTTGGCAATCTTTAACACTGATAGATCCCCTATGAAAACTCGATACACGGGAATGCATGTAAAAATACGAAATTGTATGCGGGTAAGCACGGGTTTCATAATCACTGCACGGAAACTGCACGGAAACTGATCATCCAAAAAATTTAATACACATTATAACACAAAATATTGAAATCCGTGCACTATCGTGCATAGTATTATAACCATTTATTGACGTGTATTAATCTTAATGATCACATAATTTCCGTGCACTAACGTGACAATCGTTAAGATTCTTAACGATCATAAATTTCGTGCACTAACGTGCACAATCGTTAAGATTCTTAACGATCATAATTTTCGTGCACTGACATGCATAATCGTTAAGATTCTTAACGATCATAATTATAATTTTCGTGCTTTGACGTGCACAATCGTTAAGATTCTTAACGAAAGTTTCAGTTCACTGACGTAACGATCATCACAATCGTTAAGGTTCTTAACGATCATTTCTGTACAAAATGTATGATCATCACAATCGTTAAGACTCCTTAACGATCATAATTTCAGTGCATTAATATCGTGATCGTCACAATCGTTAAGATTCTTAACGATCATAATTTTTGTGCATGATATCACAATTGTCACAATTGTTAAGATCCTTAACGATCATAATTTCATGTACTAACATGATGATCATTAAGATCCTTAACGATCATAATTCCGTGCATTAACGTGATGATCGTTAAGATTCTTAATGATTATAAATTCCGTGCATTGACGCGCACAAAAACATTTATTTTGTTGTTTTTTTTTTTTTTTTTTTTTTTTGCACTTATCAATAATAATTTCCGTGCATTGACGCGCACAAATTACATTTGATTTGTAAGCAAATAAATATTGCTTTTTTTTTTTTTTTTTTTTTACTCTTATCATTTTTATCATCTTATATTTTTTTATAATTTTTTTTTTTTACAACTCATTAATTTTTATATAATTTTTTTTAGTTATTGTCATTGTTTAAACCATCCTTTAGAGTTATTGCCTTGGAAGCTACTCCTTTGGAATCACTATCATTTTTGGTGTATGTTTTTCATCATTTTTGGTGGTATCGCAGCTTTATTTTTTTTTACTATTATTTTTTTCTTTTATTTTTTATCTCTCTGTATATTATTGCATTTTAGCCTCTCCCTTGAGTTACTGCCATTGGAGTTGCCACAATCGGAGTTGTCCCTATTGGAGTTATTTCTAGAGTAGTCATTTCGATTTTTTTTTAAACCTTTCATTTTGGTACTATTACTTTGTTTTTTTTTCGATATTATTAGTTGCTGGGTTATTTTTAAAGTCGGTAGTTTTAGTAATTAGAAGTATTTTCTTATTCGCATGTAAATTATTAAATTAAACTATTTGTATTATAAAATTTAATTAATAAAATAATTAAATAATTAAGTTATTTAATAAAATACAAAATTTAGTTAATAAAACTTATAAAATTTAGTTAATAAAATAATAAAATTTAGTTAATAAAATAATGCATATACGATATATGTTATTATGTATATATGTATGGACATATGCTATTATATGTTACCTGCACGTAAATATGCACGAGACAATGCACGAGAAAACACATAAAATTGCACGTAAGTACGTGCAGCGTTGCACGGAATCCGCGCCCTTTTACGTGCCATGAACTTGCTTTCCCGTGCATTGTCCCGTGTATATTTACGTGCAGGTTTGTGTGGTCACGTATTCAAACTTTTCCGTGTATTTCAGTATTATTCCGTGCTGTAATTTCTCATAGGGATCTGGGTAATACTCTGGTAAGTATACTCGGGTAATACACAAGTAGATATTAGAGTTGGGCACCGAAGCCTTTTGCTAAATCCGAAAGTTTCGGGTTTCGGATTATAGCTTCTGCAACCTCATCCGAAACTCTGAGAAACCTCATCCGAAGCTCCGAAACCTCATCCGAAACCCGAAACCTTATCCGAAACCCCGAAACTATTTAAGTTTTTACAAAATATGGCATTGTAGAACGTGCTAACATGCTAGTATGCAAATATTTGAGTGCGCCAAGTGAAATATATATATTTACAGATAGATTATATTTAAGTTTGTATATTCAGTTATATTATTTATTAAATAATAAATCAATATATTATAAATTATAAGAAATTATATCACGTGCAGTCAATTTGCCAATTAAAATTCAGGATCAGATGTAACGTGTAGATCAATTTTCGTGTAACCTAAAATTTTGTCTATGAAATTACTTTTTTTATGCAAAAAAAATTTTTTGCTAAATTTTACTATTAACTAGCCTGTAACTTCTATTTTCTTGTACCCACGAGTTTTATAGAAACCGTAAAATAATAAAATTATATTCTAAAAATGTAACATTAAATGTTTGATGCGGTCCGTGAATAAGTCAACATGATGAAGATTTATAATAAGACAAAAAACTATTCTTAGGTTAATAAGTTTAAATTATACGGCATTTTCTATTTGTTGGATTTTGCAATTACCAACTGTTATCCGGCATTTGAAATTTTATGATTTTTATGCACGTAAGTTACACACGTTATCCGAAATATTTTAAATCCGTTCCGGATTTAAAATATATCCGGACAACGTGCGTAACTCACGTGCATAAAAATTTAAAATCTCAAACGCCGGTCAACAGTTGGTATGCAAAACCAACAAATATAAATGCCGTATAAACCAGTTATTCAAGCACGAAGTACTCATAACTACGGTACAATAGTGTTCTAATACTAGTAAAGCACTATCGCGCTTTACTAGCATTAGAACACTATTGTACCTTACCGTTATTTGCCATATGATTTGACTGGTCGAATATTAAGCACCTTCGGTGCTTAAAATCGACCAATCAAATAGCATACAGCAAATAACTCAGTTATTCGGCACTTCGTGCCGAATAACTATTAATTATAGTAGCTTCACTTATACTGCAGTATTAATCATTTACGAGAGTTAACAAAGGTAGTACCTCGATCCTATTCTTTAATTAAAGGCCATTCAAATCGAATCTGAATACTGCTTTGTATATAACTTGAATCTGGACGAATCGAGATTCAATTATTCAATCCGTATTCTTTATGAATCGTTAGTACGATGGGTGGCACGAAGTGCCACCCATGTTGCTCAGTACATTTGGTCAGTGTTGGCAATTTTTGCGGCCAATTTTTTTAGCAATTGGTTGGCAAACGGCCAACGGCCAATTGGCTAATATTTAAATTTCGGTCAATATTTCTAACTTACACAATTTTAAAAAAGACTATACTGTATTAAATTGCTTGTTACGGTTTTATTATAAGGTATTAAATTAAATAAATTATTTATAAGGTATTACAGAGAGACCTCTCTAAATGCACCCTCTATAAGTGCACTCCCTCTTTATATGCACCCTTTAGCACGGTCCCAAGCTTGGGACTTAGACCCTAAATGCACCCTCTATATTCTGCACGTGCAAGACTCATACAAGTATGTGTTTGGCCCTGAAATATGTAAGTTATTCCTTTAAATGCACTTTACGTGATTTTATAATATAAAATATTTGCTAATCGTCATACNAATCATCATACAGAAATTGACGATCTATGTTGCTATACATATCTATATAACTTATATCGATATGTATATTTTTTATCTAGGATGGCACATCACTATGTCCAATTATTTCAATTTTTTTTGGACATATGTCCGATTGAAAATGGACATATGTCCAAAAAAAATTGAAACCAATTGGACATAGTGATGTGCATCCCTGTTCTTTATACTATATTTTATATCGATATATATTTATACTATTAAATAAAAACAGTTATACAGATATATTATAGCAATAAATTGATTTTTTAATATATTCTTTAAATGCACACCCTCTATAAATGTACGCTTGGCTCAGTCCCGAGGGGGTGCATTTAGAGAGGTCTCTCTGTAATAAATAAGAAAAAATTTTAATCTTTATTTTTTTTAACAAATAAATAGTATTTGAGGCTTAAATACAGTTAATATAAAGATTAACGTTAATACGGATAAAGTAGATAAAACATGTAATATTTAATATCATAAATAAAATAGACATAAGCCATTCGTGTCGGTGAAGTTTTAAATACACTGCTGCCATGTTCGGGAATCGATCTTTTTAAAGAAAATCGGCGTGGATCTGCTAATCTAAAATCGAGACCTACTAGAATGTGTAACAAGAAATAATGATCCTAATATCATTCTAAATTGATTTATATAAAAAAATTACTTTTAAAAAAATTGCCCTTTTCCCAGCACCTAACCCATATATTTTTTTAAGATCTCAACTCACTCTATTTTTAAACGGGAGTATAACCTGAGTTGTTCCGGAATTTTTCTCCAATAACAACTTTAATGGTACATATTGTACTCTGATACAATTTATATATTCCATATTTAGTATGAAAGCTTCATACCAAGAACGGAGTGATATTGAAGATTATACTGAAATTTAAATGGCAAAATCTTGCATCTTATTAGATAAATGCATATGGCGAAGCAAGGATGTGAATACATATAGAAACTTCGCATGTTACATCTTCACTTTCGACGTAACTCTTGCTCCTGTATTTTGTGTCGCATAAAATTGTTAATCTTACCTGATTCTGTAATTTATTTTCGTTTCGTTTAATTACTGATATTGATTGCCGTTACACCAATGTATATACGTATTCAGAAGATCCGATTTTTATTTCTGTATTACAGTATTATTGATTTTTGATCCACTTGACATTACCTAAGATAGAACACCGAAATCGGAAATGTTGATTTTCCAAGTTCGCATTTCACTAAATTTAGCAGCATCAATCATATAGACGCTAATACATATCAAATATTCACGAGCACATACCTTTAAAAGGTTAAATTCATATGCACACTCATGCTTTCCAAACAAGCAATTAACATTTACAGTTCGTACATCATACGTATATATATTCTCACAGCCTGTAATTTGAAAATAGCGACGATTAAAATAAGTATGCAACATTTTCTCATCACATGAACAAAATGATTGGTAAAAATGTACAGGACACTTGTGACTGATGATTATTTTATAATAATAATAAAAAATAATAATTTTATTTAAATAAATATATATACGAGATTTAAAATGGAGTCAATTTGGATAGAAAATGTTCAATTATTATCGAAAATCACCTGACATGAACCATATGAATGGAATAGTTGCCAAAATGGATAGTAATTAAAGTGGATGAACGTACATTTATTGATGAATTAAAATGTGAATATCAGAAAATAACTATTAATAAAGGAATGTTTTAACATTTGATCAATTCACCATTTCACCATATACATTAATATATAGTTATTGTATAGGTGATTTTCAATATCGTGAATTAGGGTGTCCAGGATTATGCGATGCTATGCTATGCGCATAATTGACCATTTTTTCGCATCGTATATGCTTCGCATAATTAAGCAAAAAAAGGCATTCAGGGCACGTGCCTCAAATATGATTGGTAGATACAATTTTTTGAGATACATGAAAAAGAATTCTGAAAGTTCCGATATAAAAAATGAACGAACTGAAAATATGAGCAAGGTCGAGGCAATCTTTTCTGCCAATATCCGAATAATTCCGAGGATAGTACATGTAGCATAACATTATAAAGATCGCATAATCTATTTAAATATTTCGCATAATCTTAAATTTATTTCGCATTCATCGCATAATTGACCTCAGTCAAATCGCATAATTTACCTCATCGCATCGCATAATCCTGGACACCCTATCGTGAATATTTTTCTGATCACATGCTAGATGTAAAATTTGATTGGCCGAGAATCGACCAATCAAATGTTATAGCTAGCATGTGATCAGAAAAATATTTACGATAATTCGGATAATCTAATATAAATAAATCAGATATAATACAAAGTTAAGTACTATAAATTAAATCTTCTATTTTTAAACGAACAGAATAAACTTTATATAGCGATAATAAAAACTAATTACAGCTATATAAGTATTAATTTTAACTAGTCAAAATTCTTAACGAATAATTTTAACTAGTTAATTTAACCTAAACTTAACTAGTTTTTAATAACCAGTTATATGTAATTTTATATGGTGCTGGAAGCCTATACTAGACAATAAAATAGGGTAACTTTGAAATGCATCATCTTTTTATAGAAACAATTTTTTAAAAGATATTTGGCAAACTTGTAGTGCTTATCATAGCGAACAAAGTTACCAGTCAGATTTTTAAAATGTTGCCTTTATAAAAAGTTATAGTACTTTAAAGTTTATTAAAATTGAAACACATGTAATTACTTATAAAGCAATAGTAATCTTTAAAATGCATCAACTTTTTATACAGAAGGTTTTCAAAAAAAATATTTGGCATAGTTATAGAACTAATATTCCTTTATAAAGTTACTGGTCAGTTTTTTAAAAAACCTCTTGTACAACAAACTATAGCGATTTAAAAATTGAAACGTGTTGAGTATAGGCTTCCAGCACTATAACTAGTTTCATGTAACTGATCATGGTACCCAAATTCGACCAATCAGAATGCTTTAAGCGAACAGACAAGTTAAAACTAGTTTATGTATTTAATTGCCAGTTTGTAACTGATATAGCTAGTTTTTAACGAGTTAAAATCCCTAGATATGTAGATGGTTTTATCATTTCAATCATCAAACATTTGTTCTAAACAACTGTTTTTTTGTGTTGATTTATCAAAACTTTATAGTTGGAATTAATTAATTAATTTTTGAATAAATTTCAATTATGATAATTATAGCAATGGATGTCTAGATATACAGTATGGAATTTTTAATTCCTATCATAATTTGCCATAAAAATTTTATTACAAAACTTGTTAGCTATTGTGATAACACTCAGTATTGGAGTGTTTGGTGGTATAATATAAAAATCAATTATCAGAGAGTTTCTGTGCAAATTAATTGAAATCAGCGTTTATAAGACTCCAAAGATACATGCCTCTTCAGGTTTAATTAGATGTACAGCTTTATCATACAAAATCACAAAGTGAAATTCCAAGAAGATTAATAATAAGTGCCTATGAACCAATCTACCGAGCGAAATTTGCATTTTGACCCATCAAGCTTATCAATTTATTTAAAAATTTTCCTGACTACCTAAATAAAATTGTAATTAAAATGTTTTTTACAAAAATAAATTCTAACATATGTAATATAAAAAAAGACTCTGCAGGTGCACTATTCTTTAAAATCTATTATGATTTATATCTATTTATTTTATTTAAAATATCATAATTTATTGGAATAATTCATTATTAAATAAACTTGTTTTAGATTTAGCATTAAATGTATATTTGTCAGAACTATCAGACTTATTCCAATAATTTTGCTTTTTCATATGCTGTGACTTTGTATATTTATGTACTAATTTGCCACCTTGTATTGAACATTCTTTTTGATATAGCTAGCAAGTACAAAAAACTAAGTTTTCTATTATTAATAAAACAAGTGCAAGTAAAAGTTTTAAATTGGTTGATATTTATTATGCATATCATATATAAATTTACATATAGTAAATAAAAAGGTTAAAGTTATTTTTTTGATATTTTAATCAAAAATATATCAAAAATAAAACTTTATTTTTTTATATTATACTCTGAGTAAAAGTATATAAATAGTAATTTGATAAATTTCGTGATAAATTATACAACTTTTTTTTTTAAAAAAATGGACAAAAATACAAATTTCAAAGTTCTTAGAGTTGCTTGAATATTTATATAAAAATAATACTAATAAAAAGTTCATATTATTTTTACACCTTAGGTTACAAACAAGCTATTTGAATTGTTAAATAATATGTTATCAGAAATTTGTTATTTAAAAACACAAGTTAATCAACTCAATAAAGATAACAAGAAAAATACAAGCTCTATAGAGGTATAATTTATGTATAATTTATTTATAGTAAAGTCGAACCTCCCAAAACTAATCCTGTCAAAACTGATAATCTGTAATAACTGATAAAAAATTGAGCCACCATGTCTGTTGCATAAGCCAAGCCTGATAACCTGCTATTTCTGATAACTGATACTCAAAAATTAAATATCTATAAGATATCAGATTTGACAGGTAAAATAAATTGATTTGATTGGCTTAAATCAGATTTTGTATAACCAATTATATATATATAAAATAAATTCAACCAATTATATTTGTTTATAGCTATATAACTAGTAGATTATTAGTATTTCAAAACTAATAACCTCTCAAAAGCTGGCCACCATGCATATCAGTTTAGGAAGGGTGTACTTTAGTACTAAATTACACTTGTAGTATTCAACACTATATAAATTTTCTTAACAGTTTGTAAAAAAAATATAGTTAGAAATCTATTAAATTTTGTTATAATAGGATTTTGGAGGTATCAAATATTTTTGCATAGTGTATTAGTTATTTAGCTAGTTGTTGAAATATAGTAACCATAGTATTGAATATTCAAAACATTATAAAATTACTAGCCATCATGAGTGTGTCCATTTTTAATTATCTGATTGGATAAAAAAAGTGCCTTGACTAATAATAGAATACATCGTCATATATTGCAAAATCATTTCTCATGATAATTGTATCCTTGTGAGATCTAGTTGATCAGCTTTCTCTTATATGTGCACTAATGGGGCTTTGATATAACAAGAAACAATGTTACAATAATATATTAGAATTCCACAATTATATTTTATTAGATAGCAATATCTGATATAATTTTTTAAAATTGGTTAGTGGTTAGCTTTACAATAAAAAACCCATAATTATAAAAATAGATTATTATATAAAACTAAATAATGCAAAGTGAAAGTAGATTACGTGATCAAAAAGGAATACAGTCACCTGTATCAGATCTTCTGCGCATATGAAGAATCAGATAGAATTGGACAATACATGTCAATACAGATGCATTAGAGCAAACTAGAAGAAAACAGGAATCAGCATTGAAGAGAATAAAAAAAATTCAATTACACTTTGCCATTTTTGTAATCAGCACATGAGAAACTTTTAAAACTGTAATTATTGCAACTTTTTTTTTGTAACATTTGATTATTTGCATGTTAATGTCATAATAAATTCATAATTTGTCTATTATTTATTACTATGAATTAATATTAAATATGGGCCAGTGCAAAAAGATTTGTACCTCAAATAGCTCTGATTAAAATATTTTTTGTACAAATTAATTTTTAATTTTTTTAATTTAATATACTTATTAGATTACCGGATTGATAAAAATAAATTTTTTTGATTATTTTATTGATAAAATAAAAAAAATTTATTAATAGTAACTTTTTTTTTACTATATAATTTACTATAGTATTTTATATATACGCAAATATAGTAAAAAAAAATCAAATTACCTCACTTTAAAGCTTAATTTCTTCACAACTAGTGATCCAATTTTGCTCAAATTTTAACTATATCTTTATTATATTGTTACAAGCGGTATAGCCTTTTTAATATACCACTAGCAACATAGCACACAGCGACAGGGATATTGTAGGGTTAGAGAAGATATGAAGCGGTGTGGAAGTGGAATGTTTCCTCACTATGGCAGTTCGATGTATTTTACTTAAAGAACAGGAGTGTATTTAGTTGGGCAAAGATATATTTTATTTAAGTACGTTACAAGACTTTGCTACAAGACTATCTAAAGGTTTCTGTGCCTAAAGAATTCCTATAACTAAAGAATTGCAGGGAACAAATCCTAAAGTTAAGAAAGGATAAAAGCTAGGGTTTATATATCTTTTAGAAATACATTCGTGTAAAAGTATAAAAGTATAAAAGTATATAGATATAAAAGTATAAAGATGTAAAGGTATAAAAGTATAAAAGTATAAAAGTATAAAAGTATAAAGGTATAAAGGTATAAAAGTATATGTTATACAAGTGTTAATCTATTATTATCTACTTAACTATTAATCTGTTTCTAATAAACTATAGCTCATTTTAATCATAGAAACTTATCGAATCTAATGGTAATAAAACTAGGACTTTATTCTATAACAATATGCACATTAAGCACTTGCGAAGTATTAGCTTATAGAACTGCATATTGGTTGCGAAATTATTTAAAATATCTTTTTTTTAAAAAAAAATTTTGGGGTTTTTTTCAAATACAGTAAATTGTACATGCTTAATTATTAAAATAAAACAATGTTAAAACAATAAAAATATTATAATAAGTTAGATTAAAACCTATTTTATTTGATACTAAAAAATTTTTAATAATTAATCAAAAAAAAAATTTTCCTTTTGTCAAAATTATGAAATTTTTTGAAGTACAAATCTTTTTGCCATATTATTGATATTTTTTAAAAAAATCAACCTTCGTTCATTACGTACACTTTGTACAGTATCTTTCATTTTTAGAAAATTGTTTCTGCTCTTATGCGCACTTTATATCTTTGAAGTTATGGATAATAAATGTACAATAGTAGAAGCATGATAGTTCAGGACATATCAAAATAGTTAATAGCATGGTAATATACTTTTTTTTAATACAGTTCTACTGTTTTGCATAATAATGAATATAGCATAATAATAGAAACATGATAGTTTAGAACATAGCAAGATAGTTAGTAACACAGTAGTATTTTTTTTGTTTTTTTTTATATACAGTACTAACATTTTTTCTTTAGAACAGAATGTAGCACAATAATGTATATAGCACAATAGTAGAAGCACAATAGTTTAGTAGCATGGTTATAAATGTTATGTATATATATATATACTAGTGCAATGGGTAGCATATTTGTGTCACCCATCTTATTTATTTTTTTAAATAATAATGCTTACAGAACATATTTATTGTAGCATAGTAAATTTATATAAGTTACATTAAAATTATATTAAATAAATAGAAATAATAATAATAAATATAATAATAAAAAAAAATCTGATCAACTATCCATGTTTTCAGAATACAAAATAAAAAATTAACTTTGTGTGGCCTTACTGTATAGAATTCTACAACAGAACTTATTTTTATAATGCGGCACATACAGTTGCAAAGTTGAAATTATTGTAATTTTTCCTTCTAAGTGAGCAAAATTAAATTTCACTTTGACATTACCTGCTAAACCATTTTTTTCAATTTTTTTCTTACTTTTTTTTTTTAAATCCCAATTGTGCCAAAAGTTTGGTTTTGGGCATTTATTTTTTCCACTATTCTCATCAGGTGTCACCTGAAGGAGGCCTTAATTTCCTGTAATTGTTTGATAGGACTGATAGAAAAATATAACTGCAAAATGATAAATTAACTTTGCATGGACTTACTATATAGAATTTTGCAACCGAGCTTATTTTCTAATGCAGCACATATAGTAATTAAAGTTGAGTTAGTGTTGAAGTTATCATAATTTCTACTTCTAAGTAAACAAAATTAAAATTCATACTGGCATTACCTCCTAACCCATTTTTTTAATTTTTTTTCTTTTTTTTTTAGATTCCAATTGAGCCAAATGTTCAACTTTTGGCATTTATTTTTCTGCTATTCTTATTAGGTGACACCTGAATGGGACCTTAGTTTCTTGTAATTGTCTGATAGGACTAATAGAAAAATATCACTGCCAACTGATACTTTTGATTCCTTGTTGTCCAAAATTAAAGTATAACTTTAAATAGGATTATTCTATAAATTTACAGTAAAAAATTAATAAAAAAAAATCTGACTAACTGATCCAAGTTTTCAGATTCCATATAATACAAAATGAAAAATTAACTTTGCATGGCCTTACTATATAGAATTCTGCAACAGAACTTATATCTACTACTGTACATACCGTGGTTAAAGTTGAGTTAGCATTATTTTTACTTCTAAGCGAACAAAATTAAACTTCATACTAATATTATCTTACAAGTCATTTTTTTCAATTTTCAATATTTTTTTTTAGATCTCAATTGTCTCAAGTATTCAATTTTTGGCATTTATTTTTTTCACTATTATCATCAGGTGTCACTTGAAATTTCCCATAATTGTCTGATAGGACAAATGGATATAGAATTCTGCAACAGAACATATTTTCTAATACAATACATACAGTAATTAAAATTGAGTTAATATTGAAGTTATCATGAATTTTACTTCTAATTAAACTTCACACTATAATTTATTGAACAACTAAATGAATATGGTTATATATACGTTGTTTTCTTGAAAATATAAACGTTAAAGTGAACAGAATTAAACTTTGTGCTTATCTTAGTAATTTATTGAACAATTAGTTACAGTTAATCATACATACTTTCTGTTAAAAACAATTGTCAAAACAAACTTTATACCTTGGTGATTTCTACTTTTAAGCAAGAAGGAGTAAACTTCATATTCATACTATAATTTATTGAATGTTAAATGATTATGGTTAATAATTCATACATTTTTCTAAAATACAATCATTAAAGTGAACAGAATAAACTTTGTGCTCACTCTGGTGATTTTATTAAATAGCTCAAATGGCTAAATGATTACAGTTAATAATACACACATTTGGAAATATGATCATTAAAGTGAACAGAATTAAGCTTTGTATTCACTCTAGTAATTTCATCAAACGGATAAATCACTATGGTTAATAATACATACATTTTTCTGAAACATGGTTATTTAAGCAAACAATTAAACTTTGTACTCACTGTGGTGATTTTATCGAACGAATAAATAATTGCAGTTAATAATAAATACATTCTCCTGAAACATGATTATTAAAGTGAATAGAATTAAACTTCGTATTCACCTGGTAATTTCATTGATTACAGTTAATATTATATACATTCTCCTGAAACACAATTGTTAAAGCGAACAGAATTAAACATTGTGCTTACCCAGTGATTTTATCAAATGAATAAATTATTATGGTTAACAATACATACATTCTCCTGAAACACAATTGTTTAAGTGAATAGAATTAAACTCTGTGCAATGGATAAATGATTACAGTTAATAATACTTACATTTTTCTAAAACACAATCATTAAAGTGAACAGAATTAAACATAGTTCTCATATCAGTAATTTCATCAAATGGATAAATTATTAAATTAATAATATATATATTTTTCTGAAACATGATTAAAGTAAACAGAATTAAACCTGGTGACTTCATCGAATGGATAAATAATTATGGTTAACAATGCATACATTCTCCTGAAACATGATTGTTAAAGCAACAGAATTAAGCATTGTACTCACCTTGGTGATTTTATTGAACAGATAAATTATTACGTTATTAATACATACATTCTTCTGAAATACAATCATTTAAGTGAATAGAATTAAATTTTGTGCTCACTCTGGTGATTTCATCAAATAGATAAATAATTACAGTTAATAATACTTACATTCTCCTGAAACACAATTATTAAAGCAAACAGAATTAAGCTTTGTTCTCACGCCAGTAATTTCATCAAACAGATAAATTATTAAATTAATAATACATACATTCTTCTAAAATACGATCATTAAAGTAAACAGAATTAAACTTTATACTCACCTGGTAATCTTATCAAATGGATAAATGATTACAGTTAACAATTGTGTTTTATGAGAATGTATATATTATTAATTGTATTACTTATCTGTTCAATATTTTGTTTATTTTTAACGATCATGTTTTAGAATGTATTATTAATTGTAATCATTTATCCATTCAATAAAATCACCAAGGTGAGTACAAAGTTTAATTCTGTTCGCTTAAACAATTGTGTTTCAAGAAAAGTGAACTTTGTACTCGCCAAGTGATTTCATCAAATGAATAAATGATTACTGTTAATAATATATACTTTTTCCTGAAACACAACTGTTAAAATGAAAAGAATTAAAATTTGTACTTACTATAATGATTTATTAAACAATTATCATAATTCATATATTGATTACAAAAATATAATAATGTAATTATTCAAATGCTTAAATGTCACAATAATTATGACCAAAATTTTTTCCCATGATTTGATCCTATTTTTGAATGTAGTTAATCAAAAATGTTAAAGTATACAGTACAAACCCATAATTAAATTATAAATATATATAATTGGTAAGCTTAACTCTGTTGTCACTGTTAATACATCAATATGATGATTTTGTATGTTAAAATAAGTTTTCCCACATGCTGGTCACATTTTCTAATTACAATATTTAAATAGTTCATAGATTAAATTACAAAAAAAATCAATTATACGATCAAATGTAATAATCAAAACAGTTACAATTTTAAATTAAGAATTGTCATAGTTTAACCAAAATTTATTTCTAAAATTTTATCATATTTTTTGATACAGCCAATCAAAAATGTTAAGGTAAAGTGAAAGTAGATCACAGTTAAAAACGTTAAAGTATACAACCCAAAATTACATTATATAAATAAAATTGGTAAGCTTAGCTCTGTAAATATTAATACTGATGAACCGTATATCAATTAAAAATGTCTAAATGAACAAACTTTGTTTTTGGCGGTATAAATTATATAACAATAACACAATTTACACATGGCCAATCACGAATAAGAGCCAATTATATGCAGTATTAAAAACTGATTTCTTTACTAAATAAAAAAATGAATAGGGTATTACATTAATATTCAAAGATCAAATGTCGTAATTATTATAAATTTAATAAATCGGGCATAGACTAATCAAAGTTTTTCCTACACTCTGGTTACGTTTTATGAAGATAACCAATCAAAAATATTTAAACAGACAATCTCTGAATTAGATGGTATAGAAACTCTAAATTAGATGGTATAGATAAACCTGAATAAGATAGTATAGATAGATTCTTGATTTATCATGTCCAATTCTCATATCAATATATCAATATATTTTGATTATTAATTCATAGATTGATTATGAATAAATGATGGTATAAATCATGTAAATGATCAAATTTACTATATTTGGTATACTAATACAGTAAATAATTTACTAGAAACCAAAATCATTTAAGCAGATGAATTTTGAAATTAAATAGTACTGGTATAGATTATATAGTAAGATGTAATAAAAAAAAGTCTATTTAGAATGTTGCAATGTCATAATTAGAAGAAATTAAGAATTTCATAATCAGGAAATACATAATGTTCTAATCAGTAAGGGAAGTGCCGTTTATTACGTAATTTTGAGAAGGAGGAGGGGGGTTAGCAGTCTATCACGTCTATATATTATATATAAAAATTATTATTGGCTGCTAATTAAATTACAGGGGGGGGAGATATGACCTCCTAATAAAAATAAATTACATAATAAATGGCACTTCCCTAATGCTAAGTAACTTAATTTAGAAGGGCTCAATCCTTGTAATCAGTAAACATAATAAGTAACTTTAATCCAGAATATCATACGTAAATAGATAATATTAGAATAGTTATTGTTATATTCCATCAACAGTAAAACGGTAAAGTATACAAGCCCTAAATTCTCATGCTTAGATCAGGACCCTGAATAATCTATGTGAGGTCATAGTTAAAAAATAGCTAATGGAGGGCCGTTTTTTAAAAAAGGTTATATTTGAAAAGTAGGTATTGAAGAAAAAGGTTATATTTGAAAACAGGTAATGGGTAAAATGAGTATATTTGAAAGAATGGTAATATGGTAATTTTTATAAATGTTATATTTGAAATGTGCTAATGAAAAATTGGGCTATAATAGTAACCTGGCAGGTAAAAAGGAGAGAAGGGAAAAGGAAGAGAAGAGTAAAAGGGAGAGAGTGATAAAAGGGAGAGGGGGGTAAAAGGAAGAGAGGAGTAAAAGGGAGAGGGGGTAAAAGGGAGAGAGGGGTAAAAGGGAGAGAGGGGTAAAAGGGAGAGGGGGGTAAAAGGGTGGGGTGTAAAGATCGTTCAAAACTGCTTTTTTCTTTTTTTTTTTTTTTTA
>QKWP01001078.1:142615-164759 GCA_003550325.1 Gigaspora rosea
GTTTTTTTTTTTTTTAGAGAACGTTTTATTTATTTTTTTTTTTGAAAACATTGTATTTTAAAAAAAGTTAAAAATGGGTAAAAGTTCTATCTAATGTCTAAAATATAGCTTATATTACCAAACCAAAACTGCTAAGCAAAAAAATTTTTACTATGATGCTCAAATATAACCTTATATAGATTATTCGGGGTCCTCTTAGATCATGTTTCTAGATACAGCCAATTACAAATGTTAAAGTGTATGAACTCAAAATTAATATAGTACCGGACAGTAAAAATCATCAACTCGTTATTAGTAAATCTTTAAATTGTTATAACTTTTTTAAAAAAATTAAATTAAAAAACCCTCTGACAAATTGATAGCTTTTTAGTTAAACTACATTTCTGTTAGAGGAATTTTTTTATTTTTAATTTTAAGGAAGTTATAAGGCATTAAAGTTTATATGAGTTTCAAAAATTGGTTTTTAATATAAAAAAAAAAGAAAATATATATAGGTTTTTGCTAATCAAAATCAATCGTACAAAAATTAGCCAATTAGAATTGATTATATAAGTACCCAAAATTGGCACCTATATGTATAGATTGGATGTCTTTTACTGTTCTGTACTATAATAAAAAAAATAGATTAATAATATAATATAAATTAGTAAATTAAAATAACTGCTATAGAAACTATATCTACACTACATAAAATATTAGAATAATCAATGACGTTATTTACTGGTAATCAAATAAAATTGAATGCAACCTCTGAAATAATAGAAAATGTAATAATTACTGAATTGTCGTATTTTGAAGGCTTTCCTATGCTCAGATCACATTTTGTAGATTTGGCCAATCACAAACATTAAAGTGCACGAACTCAAATAGATAGATAATAAAAAAAATAATAATAATATATATATAGAAGATAGATAAATAATTATATAAATATAAATATAAATAATAGATAGATTTTGGAATAATGCATTATGTCATAATTACAAATTAATGTAATTATAAAATTAAAAATTCAAAAAATTTAACTTTAATAGGAACTTAAATGTGCGTTTATTCAGCAACTTTAACTAATTTAATTCAAATATCGATCATAATACAGCTGTCCCTCTCTATAATTACCAAGTCTGTCGCACCCTATTTTGTAAAGAGGTGTGACTATAAATAAAATACCTCATTATGGTCATCAATAGGCAAAATATGCCGTGCTTCCATCGAAAAGTTTTTTTCTTACTAAGTTAACGATACATGCCCACTAATTGTAAGTTGTAGAGCTTGTCAAGACACATCTAACAGTAATTAGATCATTCAAATCAGCCCAGTGGATGGTGAGATATCGTCAAAAAATGATTGGCTGACTATATAAACTCTCTATGTAAACAATATAAGAGATTTTATATAGTCGGCCAAACATTTTTTGATGATATCTCACCATGTATTAGGTCGATTTGGATGATATAATGACCGTTAGATGCGTCTCGTCAAGCTCTACAACTTTCAATTAGTGGGCATGTATCGTTAACTTAGTAAGAAAAAAGTTTTAGATAGAAGTGATCGCCAATAGGATCACTTTATACGTGAATATGAAAATTGGCCAATCAGATTATATAATCTATATTTAGTTAAAAATTGGTGACTATAATGAGGGCTTTTATTAATAAAATTGTTAAAAAATTAAATTTTCATGGTGATAGTGATTATAAGCGATTTGTGACTATAATGAGGTTTTTTTACTATGTTTGAGTCTGTCGCACAAAATCAGGTGCTTAAATAGAGGTGTGACTATATGGGTGTGACTATAGGGAGGTCTGACTGTATATTCAAAATAACGTAAAACTTAATTCAAAATGTCATCAGAATACAAAAAACAGTAGTTTGCAGTAATGAAGTAATTTCTGTTTAAAGTTTCCAAAATTCCAAAATTTCAGTTAGAAGTTTTCAAAATCGATTGTAGCCAATCAAAAATGTTAAAGTGCACAGACTCAAATTAAATAATATAGATATACAATACTAATATTTATTTTTTCTTTAGAATAGAACATAGTGTGATAATGAATATACAATAATAGAAGCATAATAGTTCGAGACATAGCAAGGTAGTTAGTAGCATGTAGTATTTTGTTTTTTAATATAGTGCTAAGTTTTGCGCGATAACAAACATAGTCTGATAGTAGAAATATAGTAGTTCTGGATAAAACAAAATAGTTAGCACTATAGTAATGTTTTTTTTATACAGACTAAAAGCAGTATCATTAATCACCTAATTATTTTTTATCAGAGGCCTACCCTATTTTTTAATATATATAGAGTTAGGTTCTTATATATAATTTCAACTTTTTTTACCCTCCTATAAAAAATCACTTGATTTTTGTCACTCCCCTAATGTTTTTTTTTTTTTTAGAGTAGAATATAGTATGATAATAAATGTAAGATAGTTCGAAACATTAGTAGCATAGTAATCATTATTATTATTACAGTCAGACCTCCCTATAGTCACACCCCATATAGTCACACCTCTATTTAAGCACCTGATTTTGCGCGATGGACTCAAATATAGTAAAAAAACCTCATTATAGTCACAAATCGCTTATAATTACTATCACCATGAAAATTTGATTTTTTAACAATTTTATTAATAAAAAACCCTTATTATATGATA
Organism: Gigaspora rosea; assembly: GCA_003550325.1. Taxonomy (NCBI): domain Eukaryota; kingdom Fungi; phylum Glomeromycota; class Glomeromycetes; order Diversisporales; family Gigasporaceae; genus Gigaspora; species Gigaspora rosea. The sequence goes on from QKWP01001078.1 coordinate 145,272, forward strand.
GTCACCAATTTTTAACTAAATATGGATTATATAATCTGATTGGCCAATTTTTATATCCATGTATATTTAAAATTATCTATTAATTGATAATCCGTCTGTTAACTGGAGAGTAATCCTATAGGCGAAATGTAGAGTGCTTCCATCTAAATTTTTTTTCTTACTAAGTTAATGATACATGCCCACTAATTGAAAGTTGTAGAGCTCGTCAAGACGCATCTAACAGTGGTTAGATTATCCAAATCGGCCTAGTGGATGGCGAGTTATCGTCAAAAAATGATTGGCTGACTATATAAAAATCCATGACAGAGATTACATAAAATCACTATAGGCGAAATATGGAGTGCTTCCATCTAAAACTTTTTTCTTACTATGTTAACGATACATGCCCACTAATTGAAAGTTGTAGAGCTCGTCGAGACGCATCTAACGGTGTTACATCATCCAAATCGACCCAGTGGCTGGTGAGATATCGTCGAAAAACGATTGGCTAACTATATAAAATCTCTTATGTAAACAAATATTGTTTACATAGAGATTTTATATAGTCGGCCAATCGTTTTTAGACGATATTTCACCATCCACTGGGCCAATTTGAATGATCTAACACCGTTAGATGCGTCTCGACGAGCTCTACAACTTTCAATTAGTGGGCATGTATCGTTAACCTAGTAAGAAAAAAAGTTTTAGATGGAAGCACGCCACATTTCGCCTATAGATGACCATAATGAAGTATTTTATATATAGTCACACCTCTTTACAATCACCAAAATAAGGGTGCGATGGACTTGGTGATTATAGAGAGGGACAACTATATTATTTTATTTTAATTTTTTTTAAATACAAACTAATATTTCTTTTTATCTTTAGAATGAAACATAGCATGATAATGAACATATGATAGTAGAAAGCATAATAGTTCAGGACATAGCAAGGTAGTTAGTAGCATGGTAATATATATATATTTTTTATATACACATTATTAACATTTCTTTTATTTTCCTTTAGTAGTGCATAATGAATGTAGCACAATAGTAAAAGCATAATAGTTCAGGACATTAGTAACATAGTAATATTTTTTTATTTTTTATTTTATTTTTATATACAGTTCTTTTTTTCTTTAGAACAAATGGAACATAGTGCGATAACGAATGTACAATGTAAATACATAATAGTTCAGGGCATAGCAAGATAGTAGCATTTTTTTCCTTTTTTTTAATATAGTACTAATATTTCACATGATAATGAATATAGCATGATAATGGAAGCATAATGGTTCAGAACGTAGCAAGTAGCAGCACAGCAGTTAATAGGTATGCATAATAGTATAGAGCTTAGCATAATAGATAGTATAGAATTTAGCATGGTAGTTGGAACATAGCGATAGTTGGAATTGGTAATTTGTATTTATTTATTGTGTTTTTTTACTAATATATAATCATTTTTGTATTTTATTAGTTTAAATTTGTGTTCCCAACAATTTTGCGTAGTTAAAATTAAATCCAGTAAAGTATAATTTCAGATTTTGGTCCAAATTATAATTCATTGAAATTATACTAATATGAGTTTAAAAGTGGCAAATCTATTCCATAATGAACATATGATTTAATAGATTAAATTAATACAGGGTCACTAGTAGCGCTCCTCTTTTTCTTGTATTAGTATAATTTTATAAAGCTACTCATTTATTATTAATATTGAATATATTTATTTATATAATTTTAATATCAAGATTAGTGATGCCACCAAAATTGATTTTTGAAAAAGGCCTATTTCGTCTTCATTAGAGAAAATTAAAATTTTTTATAAGGAAGAGCAAATAAAATTTATATAGATATGTTTTTTATAATTTCGTCTATTCAAAAAAAGTATCAAATAATTTTGTCTTTTAAATAAAATAGGTCAAAAACAATTTCGTCTTTAAATTTTAATTTCGGGTTTTAGAACCCGAAATGCTTTCGTCCTCATGTATAATCAAGATATAGTCGAATCTGAAAGTATTCCAAAACCTTCTAGATTAAAAAATATTAATTTAGCTGAAGTTTTAGAATTGAATTACAGCATTATATTAGAATATCAGGTTTTTTTATATTATAAATACTATAATTTTATTTAATACAGTATTACAAATTAACTTGTTAATATATTATTAATATTATAGAGTGATATTCATAATTTGGTTAAGCAAAAATTAGATATAAAAAAACTTGGAAAGATCAAGATATTAATGCAATTGCTAATGTTATTAAATCAGTAAGTTTATTATTATATTAATAAAATAGTAATAAAATTATTATTAATTATATTGTTTTATTATATATTTACTTAGTTCAAAAATAGAAATGCAAATTTTCCAAAATATGAATATGAATGGGCTATCAAACTTATGATTTATCATGTTATTATTAATGCACATAGAATATTAATATTAATTATATATTTTAAATATATCTATATTTAATAATAATTAATAATATCAGGTGAATACAAATCAGTACAACATAAACGAAGAAGTGATAATTACAAAAAAAATAACAAAAATTCTAAAACAATTAGGTTTTAAATAATATATTTATTTTAATATTTTGTTTATATTTATAATTATTTTATTCAAATAAATTTTATTTAATTTAGCAATTAATTATAAAAATAATTTGAGAAATAATGATATTGAGGATAATGGTTTGTACAAAGAAAATAATTGTATTGAAGAAAATAATGCTGAGGAAGATTATAATGCGAATAAAAATAATGAAAAAATGATGTTTTTGAAGAAAATAATATTGAAAAAAATTATAGTGCTAACGATGATGAGAGAAATAAAGATTTTGAAGAAAATTATAGCACTGAAGATGATAATGAGAGAAATGATGATTTTGATGAAGAAGTTTCAAGTAATGATAATATTATGATACAATATAAAAATCAAAATTCAGTTAAGTTTAATATTTAATATATTATAATATAATAAAATCTCTATTAATGTATGCTACAAGACCAGGCCAAATTGAATATATATCAATATTCTTCTTACAAAATAGCTTCCAATATTGCTATTAAAATTCTCCTAAATATCTCTTATAATACTTATGAACAACTTTGGAAACCTTACTGTGCTAAACTTGCACAATGGAAAACCTCTCAAACTTTAGCTCAGCATCTACTATTCTTCCAAATCCACATACTTCTGTATATAAGCATACTAGAATACACTATACATACAGTTGCATCTTTAGTCTTCCTAACCAACTACATAATGAAGATACAAATACATGTCCACCTACTGGTCGTGCACTTCGAAAAATTGATACCTGGTTCTACCAATGGATCAAATATAGCTCAAATACTAATTCTATACTCTATATCCAAATATATGTGAGTTTTAACCACTCTAGTAGATTTAGATTGCAGATAAATTAGATAATATTAATTTTGTCTATAGTCTGAGTCTCAACTTTTGTAATATAAACTGTATTAAAAATATTCTTGTAATATTAAGAAACCCCATGAGGAATTTCACACAGTTTATCAATAAAGATAGAGGCAAAACCTCACCTTAACAACAACAAAAAAAAAAATTGAATATATATTTAAAAAGAGCATACATTTATAAAGATTTTATTTTATTTAAAAATTTTTATAAGTTTAAATTATTAATTTATATTTATATTTAATAGTGATCTATTAATAAACAAACTTTAAACAAAAAAGTTCAAGATGATAAATTACTAATAAGAAACTCTTTATTCAAAAATAATAATTTGAATAAAAAACTCTTGTATATAGATACTAATTCTAATAAAGAGCTCTTATAAGGTAATAAAATATATTAAGTAAATTTTTATAAATGCATTTCTGTAACCCAAACTTTAGCAATATGACTTATAAATAGTATATTTATAAAGATTACATATATACTATACTTGGGCTAGAATCGAGTATACATTTAGAGAAGCATGCATTTATAAAAGTTTTACTATCCCTTAGATTGTAACACAGGCAAATTTGCCTGCGTATTTTAAAATTTTTAATAAAATTTTAAATATTGATTTTAGCCATATCTTTTCTAAGTAAAAAATATTCTTTAAGTTTTGTTTTAGTAACTTTGTTATAAAATTTTTTTAAAATCATTAGAAAACTTTAATATAATAAATGTTTAAAGTTCTTGTATTGGCATTTTTACTATTAAAATTTTTCTTTAGATTTTTTCAAATTTTATATGTTCCCGTCTATAAAAAAATTTTACTTCTAATACAAGTCTTAATTTTTACAAGTAAATCATTAAAGTTGCAATAATGAAAGTTGTCATCCTTTATATAAACTACAATATTGTCTTAAGAACTATAGTTCTAAAACTAAAACTAAATAAGATCGCAGAAAAATTGTAATAAAATTTTTTTAAAAAATTTTTTCTTAAAATTATCTATTTTCAGCTTATATGTAACTATAATTTATTTTCTTATAATATAAAAACTAATTTTGCAAAAAAGTAATCCTTATTTTCAAATATAATTGTACAAAGTTTTATTTAATTATTTTAGTATTTTAAAAAAGTAAATCAGAGCTAAAAAAGTGCAAAAACGCAGGCAAATTTGCCTGTGTTCTACTACAATCTAAGGGATAATAAAATTATTTATTTACAAAAATACTAAATAAAAATATTTATTTATAAAATAAAGGTTCTAAAGAACTCTTACAAGATAGTTAGATATTTTAAAAAAAATATTTGAATAATAATACTGATCCTAATAAAGAAGTCAATAAAATATCTAAAAAAAAAATTAGCATAAAGATATTAATTTGAATGATGAGCCTTTACAAGTTAATAAAGCATCCAAAAAAGTAATTTGCGCCAAAATAAAAATAATACTATTTATTCTTCTATAATTGAAAATGCTCAAGATTCTAATTGTTTGAAGATTTCAATATTATCTAAGAATAATATTTCTAATAAAACTTATAATCTTAGATCACACTTTCAAAAAAGCTACAGTGCAGGAACTCTTAAATCAACTAGTCCTATATAGTCAGCCAAATTTTGGGTTGGGTCAGAAGTTGGGTCGGAGCCAATAAAATTGCAGGAAATTTTGTGAATAAATAAAATTTTTAAAATTTTTAATTCGTGATTTGCCTATAGATAATAGAAATTATATATGTAATATATAGTAAAAAGTGGAATAAGTAATGATAAGTTTTTTAGTAAATGTTGGAATCTGGCTGTTCCTCCTTCTAAAAGATATTTCTATCAAGTAAACTTTTAATGTGCATTTAATAAAAGTTGTAGAGCTAATTTTTCTGATTCCAATGGTAGTAAAATCATTAAAATTGACGCAATATAGCATGAGATATAAGCATTTTAATCTTTGCAACTATATGTTTTTTCTTTGTTTATTTAAAGGAAAAAACATATAGTTGTAAAGATTAAAATGCTCATTTCTCATGATATACTAGGTCAATTTTAATGGTTTTATTACCATTAGAATCAGAAAAATTAGCTCAACAATGTTTATTAGATAAATATTAAAGGTTTAATTTACAGAAAAAACTTTTAGAAGGAGGAACAGCCAGATTCCCATATTTAGTAAATTAATATAGTAATTTGCCCCAAAATTTATTATGTAGATCCTACTAATTATAGGTGAATCACGAATTAAATTTTTTAATCCTTTTTTGTAATTCTGGCCGGCACTATAGTAATGCTGGCCAAAATTATAGTGGCAAAATTTTACGGGTATTAATAAAATTAGGTAATTTTAAACCTTTATAACTATAGTTAAACTTAATAAATTAAAAACAAATACTATAGCTTTATTCTTAAAGTCTTTCTCTACATTTCTATAGAAAGAAAAATTGTTCTAGCTATACTAGTTATTTTTTTATAACAGTTTAAAAATTATCAATTTCACTTGTTGATTTAAGGTTTCCCACACTGTATAAAGATTAAATTGGTAATGTATCAATTTGTTTGCTTAATTATAATAAAATTGGTTTGATCTTTTGATTTACTAATTATAATTTTATTTAGCTATACATACTTATTTGCTTAACTGCTTATTCATTAAATTATTTACTTCAATAGTAACCAAATAAAATATACAAAAAACAGTATATCCAATTATTAAAAATTATTTATTGCTCTTTCTAAAAAAATATTATTTTATATAAGCCAGTGCAAAAATGTAGATACACGAAAATGGCGATAGTAAAAATTTTTTTTTAAAAAATTAACATGAGTATTTAATTTTTTTTATTTATTGTTTCACTATTTAGGATCGTTTTAATCCAATTTTTATTAACCTTATTAAATTTTAAAAAAATTTTTATTAGGAAATAATTTCCTCAATTTAAAGATCTTTAACATCATTTTCGACCAAAGCAATGTAACCATCGTGATTATTGTATTCCTTAGCCCTGGTAAGTGTTTTTCGCCAAAGATCTGTGATAGTTTTAGAACTGACCTTTTCTGTAAACGCTTCTAACAATTTGTTTCTAATATAAATAAGAATTGGATGCGGGGCGGCTTTAGCAACTTCGTGCTTCACGACAACCCAAATCCCTTTGATCGGTTGAAGCTCACAGTGGTATGGGTGTAAAACAAATTGTGCCCGTATTTATTACCTAGAAATAACCTTCTTCTTCAAGCTTCTTTCGCAAAACAGGTGCAGAAAAAGAAGTGCCAAAGGTGTTCGCAGACATAACTATGTTACGTATAACTTCTGCAACATTAGAATTGGCTTCTTTTTTGGGCTAACCCGATGGTTTACGTTCTGTTAATTCTTTTTTTTCACTATTGTTCCATTCAGCAATTACTCATGCAACTGAGGTCCCAACACTGTGGCAACAAGCTTGCGTAGTGGCATGTCTTCTCGTTGCTTCTGGCCTTGTCGACAATCTAAAAAGTATCGGAGAGTGCTAAAAATCATCCTCATTCATAAAGACTTAGTGCGCATTTGTCTCGTTTCAAGTCATCCATTTTGATAAAAAAAAAAAAACCAACCTTAAATAAAGTTTATCGATCATGCTTATCTTTTTTGCAATTTTTATCTCCATATAGCGTGATCGTCCAACTTTCTATCATTAGATCATTTTAGGTAACGATATTCGTGTATCTACATTTTTGCACCGGCCCATATTGCATTATGTATAAGCGTGTATTATTTATAACATTACAAGTATATATATAAATAAACAATAAATTATTTATGTACATATGTACTAAATTCGATAATCAAATTTTTATCACAGTACAAAAAAACAATCGACAAATAATATTTAGTACTTTTGAACTTTACAGTATATGAGTAAGAATATATAATAAGGTTCAATGCAGTCAACTATATTTTGAATCTTAAACTACTATACTAAAATCTTGGATCTAAATCTAACTACTATACTAGATCTTGAATTTTAAGCTACAATGCTAAAGCCTGGGTTTCTAGTAACTACTATACTAAAAGTTTGAGTCTACTATACTAGAATCTTGAATCTTAAGCTACTACACTAAAACTTTCAGCCTCTATTAACTGCTAAATTTAACTACTATATTAGAATCTTGGATCTTTATTTAACTATAATACTAAAGTTTGGGTCTAATCCAACTACCAATAAAAATCGATAGTAATCCCTGTGCAAATTTTGGTGGTATAGTAAAAAACTATAAAAGACAATTACATATTTTTGAGTAAATTATTTTGGGATTTTATTTATATTCTAAAATATATTTGATATACATTGTTAGAGATAAAAATAATTTCTTGTAAAATTGTTATAATTTATATGCACTATCATAAAAAAATATATATGTGGGTTTAACAAAGATACTTGTGAATACAGATGAACTCATATAATATATAATATCAAAAATTTTATGTAGTAATGTTCTAAAATATTCTAAGAACACAATAATAATGATTAGATAGTACCAAAAATTTAGTTATACTTTGTATATATAATCAATGATATAATTTAACTCTATCTTTAATAGTTTAAATTTACAAAGACCTTCTATTTTACCTTATTTTAGAAAAATTACTACCAGAAAGCTTGTACTACTAGTACTAGTTAGAGATTTTAATATCATAAAAATATATTAAAAGGCTAAAAATAAAGTATTCAAGATAATGCACAAGCACTATGATTAATTAAAGTATCATATATTGCTAAAATAAGCTATCTCCAAAAATATGCTACTCCCTTTTGGTCAAAAAACTCAAAAACATCTTTGATTTAAAAATAAGCTACTCATAATCAATAAAAGTTGCTATATAGTAAAGTTAAAACTTTACTAAGAAAATTGATTAAAGTCACTTAGATAAATTTATTTAGGAGATCAAAATATATAAATTCTAAAATTTACAACAAAATTAAAGAACTTTTTATTAATTGAATTTTTAATTTCAGACTCAACTATGAGTCCAGTTTAGGTCTGGTTTGAAGTCTGCAGACTGGTCTGAGCCTGAATATAATTATATGTATTTTTTGGCACTAAACAAGTTTACTTAATACATTTTGTTAGAATTAATTAGTAAAATTTTATGTAGAAATTGGACACATTAACCGCTTATCTGGATATCTGTGCAGTTAACTGCATATCCAGATGCTATTAATATTTCATATATAAAAACCTTATTCACCAGATTTCAAAAGGATAATTTAACAGGTATTTGCAGGTATCTGCAGATATCTGTAGTATTCACAAGTATCTATAGTATCTATGGGTATCTGTAGTATTTGCAGATATCTGCAGTATTCGCAAATATTTAGTATCCGCAGGTATCTGCAGTATCTGTGGTATTTGGTATCTGTAGGTATCTGCAATATTCGCGAGTATCTGCAAATATCTTTTATATGCAGGTATCTGGGTATTATGTAACCTATAGCATCATAGGAACTTATAAATGCATAAATGCTATGTACCTTCATAATGATTATTGTTTTTTTTTTTTTAGAAAAGTTGCAGGTTTTTAGCAAAGCATAATAAACTAAAATACCAATTTTTAAACAAGTAAGATAAAGAAATATGCTACACATTCACATTTTTTAAGCAGTAAAATCCTTAGTATTTAATTATAATGTAACAATTGTTCATGGTACAGTATGATGCCTCTGGCATAAGTTGGTAGGTTTTACAAATATATTAACTAAAACATATAAAATGTAGCAATAATGTATATGTACAATGACTTTATTTAGTAACTATTATTGACTTTTGAGCTTTACACATGCCATTTAAGAAACATTGTAGCATTCAATATGATTTTAAGCAAGAGAAAACCTACAAGTTGTACTTTTTGAATATTTACTTTTAATAAAAATATCTTAAGATATTTTTATTAAAAGTTAATATACAAAAAGTACAACTTGTAGGTTGTTCCTTGACGGCACTCATATATACACTATATAATAATACTTTTTTAAAGAAAAAAAAAATAATGCAGGTTGTTTTTTTTAGCAGCAAATTCTAATTCAAGTATGTTTTAATTGGCGATAAGTGGCATGAATATTAATATACTAACATAGGGACTAATATTCTGATATAGATTAGTAGGACCAGAAATATATTAATTTGAAACAGGTATTGAACCAGCAATAACGTATTACAGTAATTTTCTTTCTTTAAGTCCAACTATCATTGATTTTTGAGCCTCACTCCTTATAAGATAAATAATGTATTATTCAATTATTAGTTTTAAGTAATACTGGAGTATAGTTCACTTTTCCAAGACAAAAGATATCATAGGTAGTAGATATATATTTATGACAAATATCTAACATTTAGTCTTTAAATTCCTTCAGAGTAACCACTTTCTGTAGGTTTTAGATACCACTTAAATGTTTTTCTTTTTTAACAATTTATTGTAGCTATTGAATTCTAGCAGATTTCAAGAATATTTAACCACTTTTTTTTTTATTCATTTATTTTATTTTTGGCCTTTTTATTTTTTCTATTCTAGCTTAAATTTTAGTTGTCTATTTTACTATCACTTTTGATTTTAAATGCAGTTCTAATGCTTTCTTTTCATATTAAGTCACATAATTACTATTTTGATAGTACTATCCAACTATAATTTACAATTCAAATACCTTCTATTCATTTTTGATAACACCTACACCTTCATATAAAAAAAATACCCAACTTATGTTGACCTTTAAATTATTTCTCTATTGATCTTAAAATGATATTTATACTTTGTGCTAAATTGTTATCAATTTTCACTAGTAATTAATGGTCTTGAACTTTACTTAAATAGGTGTATTACAATTTAGCTAAATCTTCAATTTAGAGCTTTAATATATTGTGAACACTATATTAGAAGACTTTTACTTTGAATTCAAATCACGTGCATATTGATTGACTTTCTTTAATTATATGACGATGACGATATTCAATTACTAGTCTATCAAATCTATTATATTATATAAATAGAATCTCTATTCTATATTTAAATATTTTTTTTGTTTAATTTGGGTTCGGAAGGAGGAATAGGATAGAAGAGTAATTATTAGAACAAAACTCTTATATTTGAATTTTTAAAGCTTTATCGCTAGAATTTATGTACATTTATGATATTATGATATACCATGATCTTTAATTACGTACAAATATGTATCAGCATGATAATCTACATGAAAGAATTATCTCTACGTTGTGCAAAAACCATACAGTACAATATAGAACAAGAGAATGTATCTAGCTCTACTTGCTTAAGCAATACTGAACCTGGTTTTAACAAAAATTTAGATAATAATAATTTCTTTACAAGACAATTAAAAAAATACAACAACTTAGCAAAAACTACAGAAAACAAAAAAAAGAAGACAAACCACTTCAATAAAAGTATAATTAGTACAAGTTCATTATTGGAGATGCTAAATAATGAAAATAGTAATAAACATGATAATAATTATACAACCAGTGAATGATAATGATCATTTAACTAATGAATATGATAATGATCATACAACTATTAGTATATCTGAATGTAGTTCTAGCACGAATTAACCTCCTTAATCTAATCTTAAAGATCTTTAACTTGTATCTATTAATAAGATATCTGAAAAAAGTCAAATATAGAGTTACTATCAACTATATAAACCCGTACAGCCATATAAATAGATAGTGAACTTCAACCATGTTGCTATCTAATAGGATCAATAGATGCTTCAACAGGTAATTTTATTGGCTACTTGGTATTACGATATGAAATTACCAAAGAATCTCACAAACAACAGTTTTAGCAACAGTAGTCCAAACAAACAAATATTGATGAATTGTTCTAGAGAATAGCTGCCAACAATCCTAAGCAAAAAGAAAAAAAGATTAAAAGTTTATTTGTATGTTAATCAAGAATCTATTATCTATCAATATACGAGAAGGAGTTGGCTTTGTCAAATTTTTAGAAGAATTTGATCATACCTTGTGAAAGGCTATGCCGAAAGTTATTCACAGATGCCTTTTTAGGTTCTAAAAAAAATTTTAAAGAGATACTTCATAATAATATTATAATCTGTTCTTTAACTTGTAATCTAAGGACAGGATAGAATCATATAGAATACATCAGAGATACCTGTTTATTTATTAATAATAATTTTTAATTAAATGAAGTTGTTTTACAATAAAATATATGCCATACCCACATACTGGCAAAGCAATCACAAAAATATTAAATTTTGTAATTGATTATTAGAAATTATTAAATAAGGTTTTTACTATTATAACAAAAAGCAGAAGCAATATGGTTAAAGATATAAAGTGCATGCCAAATATCATTTGGATTTCATGCACAGCCCATATTTTACAATGTGCTATCAGAAAGAGATTATTGGATGCTGAAATTCTTACTGCACGGGCCAAAAGGCTCATGTCACTTTTTACTATACCAAAACAGACAGAAAGATTAATTGATGCTCAAAAAATCTACATTGATTTGGAAATATAGTAAGTAAAGAATTTAGAATTTAGTTAGGACAAAATCTAAGTTAGGATAAAGATTATATATGTATTATATAAAAAAATTAAATATCTCGAATGACTACTTTAATCTAATGTGACTTATATAAATTAATTTTATAAATTTTAGGACATAAAAAATAATGACAATCAATTGCGAATTATTGCAGATGTTCCCACGAGATGGAACTCATATATCTTACCTGGCAATAACTTTACAAATTCAGGGCATTATTAGTATTTTAATAGCCAATTTAACACTAAATAATGATTTGCAAACTCAGAAAGATGGTATTTAGCTAGAAAATATTAATCCAACAAATGATAAATGGAATGCCATATTATTGTTAACTGCAATTTTAAGGCCTTTTGCAAAGCAATAGTACTATTAGGAGGTAGCAAATATGCTACGATTAGTTTATATATAGTGCGATTACTGTAATTGAGCAAGGACTTTTTTCTTTACTAGAACTTCTAATACAGATTTTGAATTTTCTGATAATGCTTTTGAGGACGATATTGTTTATTAAGATAAAGATGATGCAATGCATCAAATCAAAAGCAGAGGCCTTACTTAAATGAGTCCTCTTTTTCAACTCTATTTCAGTAACAACTACTTTTGGTTCCATTGAAACCAAATACTTAGTGAATAGCCTTGAGCCCCAGCTACTGAAAGTGAAGTTTTGTTGTATATTATATATAATCACTTATAGTTTTCATAGGTCGGCTTTCTTGAAAAATTAAGAGTTCTCTATTTTTCTCCCTTAGCTTTGTTTATATAGTTTTAAATTAATATATTTTTTATTGATAATTTTTAAATATATTAATTATTAAAATAAAAATAAAAGAATAACTAAAATTATAAAAGTATAAGTGTGAGAAAGAGAATAAGGGAAAGAAAATAAAAGTAAAAAAGAGTGAGAAAGAGTAAGGAAGAAAGAAAAGAAAGAGTAAGAAAAAAGAAAAGATAAAAAGTAAAAAAAAGAGAGAAAGTAGAAAAGAAAAAAAAGAGAGAAAGAAAAAAAATTTTTCTAATTAAGAATATAAACAAATTTTGAGAACATTAAATTAAATAAACGTGTTCTCATGAGAACATAAATTTCAAAACAGATTTCCAACACTAGTTGTACCCCAAATCTACTAGTTTGAAATTTGGTAGAAACCCAAATAGTATTTACTAGGTTTTGCAAAATATGTTTAATTTGCTATAATATCAAATACTTTCAGTATGTAATTTATATTATACTAAAAATCTGAAATTCTTATATATAAAAACTGATTTGGGATTTATTTCAAATAAGAAATGCAAATCGAGTCAAAAATAGTTATATGAACTTTAATAGTAAAAGGTTACTTATTATAATTGTACTTGTCATAATTATAGCATTTAGTATTTGGTATTCTGTTACTTTATTTTTATGAATATTTCTATAATAAAGGTTATATTTGCAATTAATCATTTAATATCTTCTTATAATAAAATTGTCATCTTATCACTTTTGTTCGTTACATTTTTACCAATTATACAGTTCATATGAATTGGAGTATCACAATTGTCTGGTACATTTTTACCAATCATTTTGCATGTGTGAAAAATGGATGGCATAAATGGTCACAATTATATGTTAAAATTCGCAATGATTATACCAAATAAACATTAGCATTAATGGCCCTTATATCTATATTATTTAATTTTTACTGATTGATCTGAAGTGTAGCGGAGGATCCTCAATTTTAGCATTAAGTAATACAAAAATTACATTTTGATGCACTTAGCCCCAAAGTTGCTTTTTTGATGCATTAGCATAAACTTTGTGAAGATCATATCAGAAACGTAATTTGGAAATTTTTTGTCTGTCTGCACGCGTGTTCAAATTTGTTAATTTAGTGTAACAAGATATGCAAATTTACATGTTTGTGTAATGAGATGATTATCATATGATATGCTCCTGATCTAACAATGCTACGCATTTTCCTAGTATATATTATTTTAATGTTAAGTTCGTGCACTTAACATTTTTGATTGGTCATAACTAGAAAATGTGATCAGGGCATGGGAAAACAATTCGACAATGCTACATATTGATGTGTTAAAAATAATGATCAGTTACTTTTTAATTCTGTAATTATTGCGACATTTGATTGTTTGCATGTTATTGGTAATATCATAATAAATTCATAATTTGTCTATTACTGAATTAATAATCAGTTGGCTCAATTATTTTTTAAAAATTGACTTTAGTTCTTTATATGCACTTTGCATCTTTCAGATTTAGAAAATTGCTTCCATTCTTGTGCACACTTTGTATTTTTGAAATTAGATTAACTAAAATACGGATAACAAACAAATGATAGTAGAAGCATGATAGTTCAGGACTAGCAAGATAGTTAGTAGCACAGTAGTATTTTTTATTTTTTTCTTTTCTCTTTTTATAATGCAATACTAACTTTTTGCGCGATAATGAATATAGCAAGCATGTTAGTTAGGGACATAGCAAGATAATAGCACGATAGTATTTTTTTATATACAATATTAACATTTCTTTTTTCTTTAGAACGAAACATAACATGATAACAAACATAGCATAATAATAGAAGCAAAATAGTTTGAGGGCATTAGTAACATGGTAATATTTTATATATATATATATACAATACTAATGTTTCTTTTTTTTTTAGAATGGAATATAACGCAATAATGGACATATGATAGTTTACGCATGATAGTTCGAGACATAGCAAGATAGTTAGTAGCATATTAGTTTTTTTATATATATAGTAATAACGTTTCTTTTTTTCTTTAGAACAAAACATAGCGCGAGCATAGTATGATAGTAGAAGCATGATAATTCAGAACATTAGTAGCTTGATAATATATATATTATATATATATATATAGTATTAACGTTTCTTTTTTTTCAAAACGTAGCTCGATGAACATACAATAATAAAAGTATAATAGTTCAGAACATAGCAAGGTAGTTAGTAACATAGTAGCATTTTTTTTTATTACAGTAAAAATGGTTTGTGCGATGACTAACATAGCATGATAGTAGGAATATGATGCTTCAGGACATAACAAGATAGTTAGTAGCACAGTAGTATTTTTATTTATTTATTTTTTTTTTTACTTACGTATATTCCCGAAAATAAGCTACTTCGAAAATAAGCTACCCCTTGGTTTTGATCAAAAAACNTGTCTATTTGTTTTAAAATATAACTTAATTCTAAATATTGGTTGCCTTCTATTTTTAGTATAAAATACTTTCTCATTTCTAAAATTTAGATAGCATCCAATTTATTACCAGTACTACCTATTTTTTTACCTTAGCGACATGCAGTATATATAATTGAGATTGAGTTAGTTGTATTGAAATTAACATGAGTTACTATAAACCATTTTGTTAATAACTTACCCCTATTCCATTAAAAACAAGTATGTGGTTGAAGGTTTAGCCTGCGTTGGGATTACTGTGCTTCTATCGTTCTTACATTAGTATGAAAAAGATCTATATAATTTTGTTAAAAACGATATAACGATTATAAATTTAAACACACTTACATTTTGCCTTTTTTTACTATAGTCACAAGGTCGTACACTTAGAGGTTTGTTTTGAAATTTAATTTTTTTTGACACAAAACAATAATAAATTTTTTTGTTCCAAAAATAAGCTACCCCTTTTGTCATTCCGCAAATTTTAAATGGAAAAATGGATAATGGGTCACACTAGTGCATATATGCAATGGTAGGAATAATTAATTATTTTATTCCCACCACTGCATGTATACGCATACTTACTCTCTAAAAACTATTCATGCCCGCTCTTCTAGCGTAAAATATCTATGCTTTTCCACTACTTTTCACCCGTAAAAAGAGTTATCTGCCCCATCCTTTTACCCGAAACGAACTATTTTCCTAAACTAATTCTTACTCGCTCATAAAAAATCTATATGGTAAATAAATAAAGAACGAATAAAATATTTAAAAACTAAATAAAAAAAATAATTAAATAATAAATTTAAAAAAAATTAATTTTAAATTAAAATTTGAAAAAAATAAATTAAAGAAAACCGTTATTTAAATAAAAATAATAAAAAATAAAAAGATTGAAATAAAAATAAAAAAAGTGCTAAAAATATAAATTAAAAAAGATAAAAAACGCTAAAAAATTTAAATTAAAAAAAAGATACCAGTAAAGAAAATTAAATATTAAGTATATAAAGCAAAAAAAAATAAAAAAAAAAACTAAAAATAAAAAAATAAAATAAATAATAATAATAATAATAAAAAAATCAAAAAAAAATAAAAAAAATAAAAACCGTAAATAATAATAAAAAATTTTAAAATAAATAAAAAGAAAAAAACAAATAAATTGAAAAAAAATTAAAAATAAATAAACCGTAAAAAAAAATAAAAAAATCTTAAAAAAAAACTTACTGTAAAAAATATAAATATAATAAAAAAAATTTTAAGAAAAAATAAAAAAACAAAAAAATTAAAAAAATCGATAAAATTTAATTAAAAAAAATTAAAAAATAAATAAATCAAAAAAAAATCAAAAAAAATAAATTTGTTAAAAACCGTAAAAAAAAATAATAAAAAACCTTAAAAAAAACAATTATACTATATGAACAAAAAAATTAATAACTACGGGCCTCTATGCATATGTACTAGGCTCTGCAAGTACTAACATGTTCTTTATTAAAATAGTGCCAAATGTGGCATAAACATATTTTAATACGTACGTATATATATATATATGGAAAACCTGTTCATGCAAGTTTATATGCATGAGAATTTTTTTTAAAAAAATAAACCGAAAATAAGCTACCTCCACGTTAACTATAGATTGCTTAAATCTTCTATATCCCGAAAATAAGCTACCCCGATTTTTTAAGGTCAAAATCGTCCAAAAAAGGTAGCTTATTTTTGGGAATATACGGTAGTACTAATGTTTCTTTTTTTCTTTAGAACAGAACATAGCATGATAGTAGAGGTATAATAGTTCAGGACATTAGTAACATGGTAATTTTTTTTAATGTACAGTACTAACGTTTCTTTTTTCTTTAAAACAAACAGACGTAGCGTGATAACAAACTTACAATAATAGAGGTATGTTAGTTTGGGATGTAGCAAGATAGTTAGCACAGTAGTATTTTTTTTTAATACAGTACTAATATTTCATAATGTAGTATAATAGTAAAAACATGATAGTTCTGGGCATAGCAAGTTAGTTAGTAAGATGGTAGTTAGTATGGCATGCATGATAGCTCGAGACATTAGTAACACAATAGTATTTTTTCTTTTTTCTTAATGCAGTACTAACATTTCGTATAATAACGAACATAGCATGATAGTAAAAACATGATAGTTTGGGACGTGACAAGATAGTTAATAACACAGTAATTAGTATGGGGCATGCAAAATAATATGGGGCATAGCATAATAGTTAGTATGGAATTTAGCATGATAGACACTAGTCGAAACTAAAACATTCAGTAATAAATCAGCAATAATTCAGTAACAATTCAGTAAACATTCAGCAACCATTCAGGTACCGATTCCTGCCACTCAGTTGCTACTTAGCTACCATTCAGTAAAAATTCAGTAATATATTACTAAATTTCTACTGAATGATAGCTGAGTGGCAGGAATCAGTACCTGAATGGTTGCTGAATGTTTACTGAATTGTTACTGAATTATTGCTGATATCACTGAATGTTTTAATTTCGACCTATGAGATAAATGGAATATAGCGAAAATGGCGCTAGTGGTGCCCCAAAACACTTGTAGAAATATAATTTGATATCAATATATAATTTAACTAGTAAAAGTCAACAATAAGATGAACCTTAATGCTATAAATTAAGCTAAGTGCAATTATTTACCAAATATTGTAAAATAATTCAATTATGATCATGAAAAAAATCTGGTTTCATTAGGGCATCAAATTGAAAAATGAAATTATGCATTCTGCTAGTTAACTATATTTAATTATTTGATAATAATCTATTTTTATAACTAGGAAAGACAAATAGCTTGAAATATCTAATTTTGTTTTTGATCATATATAGAAATATACTATTAAAAAAAAGAAATTTTATAGATGTTATATTAATTAATGATTATCAGGGTTTTATATCGAATTAAAATTATTAATAAATATGAAAATTTATTACAATAGAATGTTACAACACAGAATTATAAACTTGTTCAGAATGAATTAAATTAGATAGTATATTTACATAATAGGTTTTAAGAGCAAGTTAATATTCAAAAAATGTTTATATTTATTAATTTAAACCTTTATAGTCTTTGTAATACAATATAGCCTTATAATGCCATGTGCAAATACTTTAAAAAAATAATTAATAATATAATATCTAAATAAAAAAATGTTACTTCCTATTTAATATTATGTTTTTGTTTGTTAAAAAGTTATTAATTTGTAAACATTATCATTTTAATATTGATATTGCTATATGTGCATATATATATTGCTATTTGTATTAGCAAATTTGTTGGTTTTTGGGTTTGATACTATCAATCAAAATGGGACTTATGTTTAGGTTTTAGTCATAACCCAAATTAAGTAAAAATTCTGAATTCCAAACCTAAACTACATAGTAATGTGATAAAGCACAAAAGGGGTTTGAAGTGCAATGCAAGTGAACAAAAATTTGTTGTAAAATGTTTGTTCAAAAATCAATCAATGAATGTTTTCTTTCTTATTAAACAATATATCACTCAAAAAATACTCACAATAGGCGCTTTGGGCCTGCTAATATTCTCTATTACTTTTGCAAATAATATCAATAAATACTTTGGAATTATATCATAGTGAGTTAAAGAGAACACTCTTTTTTCAATATAGTTTAATTGGTGCATATGATAAAATTATTGTACTTGACTTGAAAAGCACTTGGACTCAGATTATATCACCTTCAAATTTTATATCATATTAAAAAAATTTTCCTCTAATTTTAATGATAATACTTTTAAAAAAATTCATAAGTTCTTTTTCCAGTTCAAAAATTAATAGTTAGTGAAAGTTTTGCTGCTAAAAATAGATAGAAAAAGGTAAAGAATTGCTTAGTTAAAGTTATTTAAATGCTACTACCTTTTTTTATAAATATATGCATTCTTGTAGTATATCTTATATGAACAAAAGCATGGTTCCAAAAAGTTGCTAACAATTAGTACTTGGAGTCAAAAGTAAATTTAAAATTTATAAATACTGTGAGTAGTATATTTAGAATTATTTAAAAAAATAGAATTGATAAAGCTGCAGAAGAAAGAAAGCAAATCATTAACAAGTTAATAGAAAGAACATGCAACTAGTACTGGAATTAATAATATTAGACACAATAGGACCCTGAATAATCTATGTAAGGTTATATTTGAGCATCATAGTAAAAATTTTTTTAGTTAGCAGTTTTGGTTTGGTAATATAAGCTATATTTCAAACATTAGATAGAACTTTTACCCAATTTTACCTTTTTTTGAAATACAATGTTCTCTAAAAAAAAAAAAAACATAA
>QKWP01001079.1:0-13151 GCA_003550325.1 Gigaspora rosea
AGTGCAGAAATAAAAATAAAATAAAAAATTAAAAAATAAATAAAAAAAAATTGAAAAAAACAAATGAAAACAAAAAAAAATGGACCGAAAACAAAAAATGAAACAAAAATAAAAAACAAAATAAAAACAAAAAAGTGAAAAAAAAACAAAATAGAAGATTAAACAAAAGATCTAATCTGATCTTGTAGGACAGAATTTGAACATCATTGAACTATTTCGAACTGTTTCAAAAAGTCTGTCTAATGCGCGATCCAGGTTACAGATCTACTGATCCTGCTTGGTTTCCTAGTCCTAAAATATTTTGAAAGAGAATCGAAATATTTTGTAACATATTTCGAAATATTTCGAAATTAATTTCATAATATTTCGAAAATTTGACATTTTGAAATATTTCGAAATATATTACGTAATATTTTGCTTATATTACGGTTCGTAAGATCTTACGTAAGATTACGCTATTATAAATTTGCTGATGTATATATAAACTTTTTTCTTTAATAATTTTATTAATACTTCAAAACTAGTTTAGACTACTATTTTGTATATTTTTTATTTACAGTCAGACCTCTATAAATGCAACTTCTATAAGTGCAATACCTCCCTAAATGCATATTTTTTTCTTGTCCATAAAATGTTATTAGTGTCAAATACATGTTCTATATTCTGTAAATGCATATTCTCTTAAATAACATTTTATATTATACTAACCTTCCTAAATGCACATAGCCAATTAAATTTTAATATTTAAGATAGGTTATACAGTTTTTAGTAGAAGTTATACAACCTTAATGATCTAATTTTTAAAGCTGCAATTTAATTGGCTCTTCCTAAATGCAAACCTTCCTAAATGCACGTTGTAGGCTTGTCCCTATGAGCTGTATTTATAGAGGTTTGACTATATTTTTTGCTTTGTTAGGATAATCTATACAAACAAAGTTCATAATTTTAGTTGGTTAATATATACAAATATTATATAGATACATGACTTTAGCAGACTCTTTAGGTTTTGGTATTTATAAAAAGATGTAATTTATATAATAACCAATATACTTGTATTGTATACAAATAGCACAAAATTTTGGCATAAGAAAAACTCTATTTTAGTCTTAGCTCTAATTGTAATATAAAGTTTATTACTTTAAAATTTTTTAATAATTTAATTGTTTAATTAATATAGTTTATCTGATTGGTATATCTGTGATAATTTTTTATAATTTTATTGGAGTAGCTATATTTTATATAGTAAAATACAATATTATAAAAAATTGAACTAGTACTATATTTATTATATAATTATAGTATATCTATAGATTTTTAAATTTATATTTATTATTATAACTTAATGAGAGAATTAGGAAAATAAAATTTATTTTTTGCTTAGATAAATAGATATAGACCTTCTCTAAAAGTATTGATTCTTTTTTTTTTATTGCTGTTACTATTTTAATAATTATAAATTGCTTTTAGAATGTGCTTTCTCTTAATCTTAATAGATAAAATCAATTTAAATTTTATTTTTATTTTTGATACTACAACCTTATAACAATTAAAATCTGGTATTTTAGAATATTAAGTGCTTTATCTTAAATATTCTAAATAAGAATCTATCAATTTAGTTAGTGCTTTACAATAATTTATAAAAAAAAGACTATGGACATTTTCTTCAATATTAATATAACTATGCATTATAAATTTTGGTTTTTTATACTTGTATTAACTTCCAGACTGATAATTGTTTAAATCTTCAAAAAAATTTTTACAAAAACAAATTTTGTAAACTTATATTTGACAAATTTTTGATATGCAAGTATCAGGCAAATACTTTATAGAAAACTAAGTATATGCTAAAGCTTTGTTTAGACTTAAAAAGTTAAAATACAAAACAAAAAATAAATGCTTATAATTATATCATAAAAATATTGTTTGAATACTTATTATATATCTTTTTTTTTTGCAAAATTAAAAGAGCAGATAATAATAGTATAGATAATAAGATGTATAATAAATAAAATATTTCTATTTACTATGTTTTCTAAAAATTTATATTTTTTATATGTATTTTTTTTTGTTTCATATTTTATTAATAGTACAAATGCTATTCTATAAAAAAACAACTTTAATAAGAACTTTTTTATAGTAAATATAATAAAAAAATTAAGATAATCAAATACAGAAATATATTAATAGTTTTTTGATATATTACAAAGATAAATAGCTAATTTTTTTTTTAGAATTAGTAGACCTTTTTAAAAAAAATTAGTAAATTTCATTAAAGTCTACTAGTACTATATATATAGCAAATATATTTAAAATACTTGCAAAATATAAATTCTACTCTATTATTATACAAGCAGAGCATTAAATACTATCAGGGCCCTATTTTTCTAAACTTATTATATTTACTTTTTTTTAAAAAAAGTTTGTAGCTACTTTACATGCTTTTTTTATTAAAGTTAAATATTACAAATAGTATTAGAATTTTATAAAAATATATATAGACCATTTGCTTGTCGATATGTTCATATTTACTAATTGAATCAGTTCAAAAGATGTAATTTTAAAATATTGAAATTATGGTATTTGTACAAGAGAGATATTTTTAAAAAGAATTTTTTTTAGCTATAATAAATGAAATAACTTTTATACTTTTATATAATATAAATAACATTAATTTATTATTGATTGCATTAGAAATATTATAGTTATACAAGTAGTATCTACAAATAAAAAATGTTTTTATTGGTTCAAAATAGTCTTTTGATTATATAGAATAATTGGTTATAAGTAGAATACTAGTTAGAGTTGCAATATATAGTAATTAAAATTTTTTTCAAATAGCCAATACTACTATATATTGGCTTATAATTTATTTAATTATAAAATTATTATTCAAATATTTTTAACTATTAGCATATTAATTTTACTAATCTTCTTATTAATATATAATATTTTTTGCTAAATATAACTAATATACATTATATTTTTTTAAAACCTTCAACCTATTAGTCTTTTTTTATATTTTATTAATCTGTTTTAACCAATAGCCTAATAGCCTACTAAAACTATAAATAATTATTTAATGAATTTTTTTGATTTCAACTATTGTTGTATAAATTAATCTAAAAAACTAATTTTTATTATAATAATTTTATTTGTTTGTCTGTACTATAAATTATTTTTAATTTTTATAGATTTATAAATTTAACTAAAAAATCTTTATTAAATTTGATTAGATAGTTATCAAATTATTTAAGTTTAAAATTTTAAAAAAAGTATTTATTTATAATAAAATATAAAATGTTTAAAATAAATAAACCTCTAAAT
Source organism: Gigaspora rosea (assembly GCA_003550325.1). Lineage (NCBI taxonomy): Eukaryota > Fungi > Glomeromycota > Glomeromycetes > Diversisporales > Gigasporaceae > Gigaspora > Gigaspora rosea. The sequence goes on from QKWP01001079.1 coordinate 3,325, forward strand.
AAAACATGCTAATTTTACTATAATTACATATTTATATTTTTAAAAAAATTAAAACAAATTATTATAATATAATATAATTTTTAATTTATAAAAATAATATATAGAGAGCGTTTAATTAAAAAGGGGCTCATAGCATTTTTTTATTTTGGTATAACAATAACAATGGCAATCTATTATTAGTATAACCTGTTGGATCAATATAAATTAGCCAATTAATACTTTTCTATGATTCTGTAGCAAATTTTAAATTACATCTAATCGTACACAGCATTTAAAAAAGTAGGTACTAACAAAAATTTTATTATATAAATTGTATCAAATTATAAAGAAGAATACCTACTTTATATAAAAGTATTATTAACTTATTTTTGTAAAAAATGCCATAAGCTTTCTTTTTAATTGAACATTCTCTATATAATTATTTATACATTATTCTAATTTAATAAAAGTTAAAATTTATTTATTTATTATTTAGCCAAAAAAATAAACTACTATATAAAATTCTATTATAATGATAAAATATCTAAATTTAAGACTTTTGCTTTTTTTACTAATGGCTAAATTCATTTACAATACAAAAATAAATATTTCAAGTTATCTAAATAATACAATAATTTTTATCAATAAAAAAAAACTTTAAAATCTAGTTAAGTTTATATATCAAATAAAACTAAAAATTCCTAAAATAAGCTATTTCAAAAAGCCCTAAACCACACAAAACAAAACTATAATAGTATCTATTAAAAAGCCTTGATTTTAAAAAAAATCAATGCAAAACTAAAATTATCTAAACAAAAATTAAGTATTGGAAACATTTAATACAATCGATTTTAATTAAAAACTAAAAAAATAAGACAACTTTTCCATTACCACTAGAAAAACCAACTTCAAAAATAAGAATCAACTCTCAAGAATCATAAAGGCTACCTCTTTTTATGAGAAATTCCATTACTCTGATGTGATGTAGAGCCCAAATTAGATCTTCTAGGTTTTTCCACAATCTGAAAAACTTCGTAATCTAAAACTGTTAATGAATCCGAATTATCATTAGTCTTCCATAAAATTGATCTTTTTCCATGTGGAAATGATAATAAATCTTTAGTGCCAAAACAAGGACCATAACCCTGTTTTTTATGAATTGCAAATGCTCTATTAAGTCTAGTAATTTCCGCTTTATCTTCATCAAAATTAAAAATAAAACTATCTTTAGTTGCATGGTCATATTTCCAATCTAAAGGATTAAATCCACCATATAATGCATTAGTTTTACTCATTTTGAAAACAACCACCGTTCTTTGAACACCTTCACACCGTTCATAAAATATATCAGGTAAAAATCCATGCCGACTTCCACGGCAAATTAATCTAAATTCATATGGTATTTCAACTGGTCTATAAGGTTTTTCTTCTCTGTGATCAATCCAACTTGAAATTAATGTAGCATGACAAATATTGATAATTGTGTCATTAAATTGAATAGAAATTGGAGAAGAAATCTTAACAGATGAACCACAAGCTTTTTTTAATTGACGTTTAAGAGCATATTCAAATTGATCAGATGGTAAGAATGGTTCACAAGGAACTAAAAGATCATGAAATTCATTCCAATTTAATGATAAAACACCTTTCCATGGAATACATTGTGAGAGAGTAAGTTTGAATTCATCCCAATCATTTTTTGCCCAACCAGAAACTCGATTTCCTAATCTTGGAATTTGAAGTTTTGCCCAGTTAACAATGTAACCCCAGATAGCTTCATCCAATTTAATACAACCACAATCATCGAGTGAATTTAATATTTCAGGATTAAAATTATCAAATGTATCGAATATACTTGTAGGATTTGTTGCAATTTTGTTCATGTAATAAACTTGAAGTGTCTTGAAATTATCATGCATAAAAATTTTACGATGATGTTCAAGGAAATTTCTATCCATCCATTCAGTTTGATGTTGAGTTATATGACGTTGAATACATTCTAAGATTTCTACAAGACCAAGTTCTTCGGCTGCATAAAGTAAATCAAGTGTTTGTCGCCCATCACAATTCATAAAATCTACTTTTCCACTATAAAGATATCTAAAATAAAAAAAAATTCATTAATTTTATTATATATATATATATATATATATATATATATATTTTTTTTTTTTTTTTTTTCTTAATTTATTTTTAATAATAAAATAACTTACCTAAGAATAACTTCAAAAACTGCAGAAGTTATATTATTCTTATTAACAATGATTTTGTCATACTCGGGTTTTAATTTGTCACCCGACAAACTACTACGAAAATAAGAAGACCTAGCTCTCAATATGAGAGAATGTGCAGGAAAGTCTTTAACATTATCACCCATACCAACACGAATAACTACATCATAATATGCAGCACATTCGAAAAGGTTACAAAAATCACGAGAAAGTTTTGTTAATAAATGATATGACATTTTTGATATTTATTAAAAAAAAAATATATAAAAATATTTTAATGAGAAAATTAAAATTCTTCGATTTAAGTATGGATTGAATAAGGTTTTTCTTATTTTCTTGAAAGAGCAAAGGTCGGTAAGTCAAACCTAAAAAAAAAAAATTGTGCAATTGTAAATCGGCACTTATAAGTATTCCCGAGCAAAAGATGCTCGTGTAACCATTGACATTAATACAAACAAGTATGCACACAAGCAACACGTACGTACGTACGTACGCACGCATATACAGTTGAAGTACAAAATTTTCGTACACGCTTATTAATTTAGAATATTTGCTATGTAAAGCTATATTCGGTGGTGATTATTGAGCCTTTGTATGGTGCGGGTTCTTAGTTGCGTAACAGAGTCCGCATTACTTTTTTCAAGTTCTTAGCGAATACATATGATTTCCAATAATGGATAATTAGATGTTATTCCGTTATTTCTACGTACGTGGCTTGGTAATATAGGTTACTATATACCATGTCAATCCAATCTTCTGCAAATCAATGATCCCTACAAATCTTAAGATCAACTCTATACTCCGAAATGCAAAAAAGGTCCGTGTACACTAACCCAATATATATAAACCTTATATAAAAAAAAAAACATTTTTACTGTATATAGTTCTAAATGTATACTACGTGTATTATTTCTTTGACGAATTATAAACTTTCGACTGCATTCTTGTTATATATTTAAGCATATATTACTCTTATGACTATTGTAAAAATCTCGTTTTTTTTTTTGAAATAAAATTTGATTATCAAATATGTATGTTGTCAATATATGAAGAAATACGAGTTCTGTGTGATAGTGTCACGGTAGAGAATTGTATGCAGTATATTTGGTTCGTAGCATTGAATTAAAGACTTAAAACATTAGTTGGATAATAATAGCAAGAATAATAATACTATACGAAGCTGAGATTGGCTGAAGTTGAAATCTTGAACTATTTTAATATTAAATTTTAAACATTTTTTTTTTAGAGTTAGATTAGGGTAGGATGTCCAGGATTATGCTAATAGCATAATTTAGCATAATTCAAATCTGTTAGCATAATTACGCTAGCAGAGAGAATTTTAATAATATAATTTATATTTGCTAGCATAAAATTGAGCATAATTTGAGAAGTTTATTATACGTATAAACTTAATATATCGAAATTGAATTTTTGTGGATTCCGAATCAACATGTGTTACAACAGAATTTTTAAATGGTTATTGAGATTGAAATTCAATTCGCTCTATATTGTAGATTTTTAAAATAACCAGTTATAAAAGTTTACAAAATTTCTCGATGCTGTTGTAAAACCAATCATCACTAATGAATTAATTTCTTTATCGAGACAACTAGATTTCCAAATAAAGACTTTATAGAATATATGCATAACTTATATACTGTAGCTTTGCGATGTATTGTTGTTTAAATTGAATTGAAACACTTTTAATTTTGTAGAATATAGTTTTTCTAATTACAAAAATATTCTCGATAATAATAGTCATGCGCTTCCAGAAAAATTTTTAGAAAAACTTAATATGTTGTATTTCAATAAAGAAACAATAGAATAAATCACCCTTTTTGATAATGCCACACCCATGTAGATCGTTTTTTTATAATTTTTTTGAACTTTGATTGAAGCTATTTCGATACTAACCTGACCAAATTCAATCAAATTTTTTATTCGAATTCTACTGCTTTATACAATTAAACCAAAAAAAAGTTGATTAAATTTGGGTGCTGAGATATCTTTGATCAAAGTTGAACCCAATTTTTGCCGCAGCTTATATTTGATAGATGTTTTAGAATTTTCCAAAACTTTGATCATAGATATCTTAACACCATCCTAATCAAATTCGGTTAACTTTTTTTGTTTTAATTCTACTGCTTTTTACAATTAAAACAAAAAAAACATTGACTGAATTTGGTCATGTGGGTGTCAAGATAGATATCTTTGATCAAAATTGTAAACAATTTTTTGCTACAGATATTAGAATTTTACAAACTTTGATCAAAGCTATTTTAACACTTTTTTAATCAAATTTGATAAGTTTTTTTTTGTTTTAATTCTACTGCTTTCTTCAATTCAAACAAAAAGTTGACTGAATTTGATCATGTGGGTGTCAAGATAACTTCGATCAAAAATCGTAAATAATTTTTTGCCACAGCTTATATTTGATAGACATTTTAGAATTTTACAAACTTTGATCAAAGTTATCTTGACACACTTCTAATCAAATTTGATTAACATTTTTTTATTTTAATTCTACTGCTTTCTACAATTAAAACAATAAAAAGTTGATTGAATTTGGTTAAATAAGTGTTAAGTTATTTACAATCAAAAATTGTAAACAATTTTTGCTATAGTTTATATTTGATAGATGGTTTAGAATTTTACAATACTTTGATCAAGATATTTTGACACCCTTCTAATCAAATTCAATTAACTTTTTTTTATTTTTATTTTTTTTTTTTAAGCAGTCTTGTCTTTATTAATTAATTGAACTACATAGTAAATTACACTAGTGTATATTCTACTTGTCTACCGTTCTATCTAATAATGACTCACCAAGCTAATGCCCAATGCAACCTGCTAAAACAACTTTCTGTTTCACTTTGGATTCTTAACTTGCTAAGAATTTTGTAATCTGTACGATTAGTCCCAATGATCATTAACCGGCCGTTGTATGCCTTGTCAAAAATACTTAACTCTTTAATTGTCTAACTTTGAGCAAAGAAGACCAAGCTGGCTTCTTTCTCCATACTATCCAATTCTTAAGGGTAGAGTAAACATAGATCATTTTTCATATGATCTGCATGGTATTACAGATTTTTATATAGGAAATAAAAATTCACCACAAGCCAAATTTTTTAATGCTCTAACGAATTTTTACCAAAATTTCATGACGTACAGATAAGAAATTTCTATTTATAGTAATAATAATTTTGAAACTTGTTTTATTTGAGAAAATTCTACTTTGAATATTACTGAATTTTTCCCAGATGGATCTATGTTTTTCTCAGGTGATAGTGCCACCTGGGAAAACTTCAGTAATATTCGAAATGGAATTTTCTCAAATAAAACAAGTTTCGAAATTATTATTACTATAAATAGAAATTTCTTATCTGCACATCATGAAATTTTGGTAAAAATTCGTTAAAGCATTAAAAAATTTTTATTTCCTATATAAAAATCTGTAATACCATGCAGATTAGGCCACGCAAACTAATAAAATTGGTTCTCATAACCCGGCCAGGTCACTTTTTTTGAAAAGTTAAAAATTTTTTTGAAAAAAAAATTTATAAAAATTTTTATATTAAAAAAATTTTTAAATATAACATTTTTTGCCAGCCGGCCAGGTCCTATTTGCTTGTCCTATGTTATGAGAACCAACTAATTTAATTTGCGTGGCCTTATATGAAAAATGATCTATGTTTACTCGACCCATAACTATACTTTCTTTCATTTTCGCAATCTCCTCTTTCTTTTTCCTTTTCTCTAGTTTCCGTTCTTGATTACTTTCCGTCTCCATTCTTCTGCGAGGTCTTTTGTTCACATTTCCAAGAGTGCCTTTCTTCTTTAACTCATCGCTACTTCTTTTTTTATGTCTTTTGTCCTCTTTCATTATATCTCTGGCCTTTTTCCAGTCCGTTAACAGTTCATAGTGGAAGCTCCAAATGTGCTTGTGGAACTGTTTTTTGAACTATTTGACTATAGCCTGTATATACTTCAATGTTTTGCCTGTATAGCCAGTTGTGCTATCTATTGCCTTTATAACTGATTTGGTTACCAGACCTCACATTAGCTCTTTTTTTACAGCAATTTTCTTCTTTGGCTGTACTCCGAAAATAGAGTTCTTTACAGTCGCCGAGTTTAGTTGCTTGTTATCCAGCTCTGCTAGTTTCTTGATAAGCTCGCTTATCTATTTCTTGAGAGTGTCCCAAAGTAGCTATAACACTAAGCATTCAGCTAGGTGGACCAAAGTTTTCGATTTCCTCCAACAAATAATACAAATATTATCACTATATATACTACTTTTCCTTCTATTTAATACTTGCAATGTTGGTAACAAATTATTTAAACATTTTACCCTAAAAATCCAATCTCTATTTTCTAAACTACTTTTACATTTTTGGCCCTTAACTCTTTCGATATCCCTCCAAACCTCTTTTCAGACTACTGTGTCCTTTTCTTTCTCCGCATTTACCTATTTTGTAATACTTTTCAAACGTGACTACTCCATATCTATACTGACTTCTGTGAGCTGTGTAATAAAACTTCTTGTTCTGTCATCAACTCTGATATCCTTCCATTTCAGCTTGGTGCATACCTCTTTGTTCCATTGACATTTGGGCACTAAAATTTTCTCACCTAATGCACCCTCTCTAGCTAATTTGTTCGCTTCATCATTTTCGAGGATTCCACTATGTCCTTTTACTTTTCTTAATCTTAGCTTTAGCACTGCTTTAGCTCCTTTATTTGTAGCAATCTGTTTATGCGTTCCAGCAGACATAAATTTTTCCTTTTAAGAATTTCACTGTTTTTCCCTTTTGTTATGCCTGCTCAGATTGTCTGTATTGCTGCTATTCTGCCCGTGCATATAGTTACTACTACTTTCATTGGAACTACGAGCAGAGCTGACCATATAGTTGCAAGCTCTGCTCTAGTAAAAGAGGGCCAGTCTCTGATTGCACCTTGGAACCTTGCAATCACTTGCCTGGGTGCTTTCACCCTTTTGCTTTTTATGGCTACCCAACCAAGGCCCATTCTTCTTTTCTCTGGATCTTTTTCACTATTTATTAGTGAGCCGTTTGTATAGAAGCAAATTGATTCTTAAAGTGCAAGGCCTTGTGCAATTTCATTGAGTTTCTCTATGGCTTCTGAGCTTTCAAGAGAGCTTTCGATCAATTCTTTTTCTAGTATATAAACGGCAATGTTCTCCAATTACTGCTTATTTACTTTAAAGTTTGCAGTATTCATTTTTCTTTCATCACTCAATATAACTTTTTCGAAGAAACTTAATGGAGTAGTGAGATACTGCTTATGGTTGTTCAATTGTTCTATTTCAACTAGTCTTGCATCAAATGCGATATTTTTGTTTCTTCATCCTTTTCTAATCAAGCAGGAGTTTCCATAGCTCTCTTCTTTTGACTGGTTAAGATCACAACTCTCACATCTTTGAATAGCAAGACTATTGACATGTCTTTTTTCCCCAGCTTGCCAATGCTCGATTAAAAGGTGTCTTTTATAATTTTTCTGGACTACTCTTCCTATTTCATGCCCTTTTTTTGTATTCATGGGGACCTAGTCTTTTACTCTTCTATCTTTATTTATTTCAGACAATAGAATAATAGAACTAAGTGTATTAAACCTACTATTTCAAACAGCACTTTAATCTTCTACTGCTAGTATCCGACAAAACTAGCTCTTCAATTTTCGCAAACCAAGCTGGTTTTCTTCATACTGCATTCTGCTTCTTACTTTTTTTAATCTGTTTTCATATATCCAGCAGGCCTTCCAAGTAGTCAATTAGCTGTTCAAAAAAAAACAACACCATGTTCTTTTTATGACAGAAACTAATTAAAGCCTTTTGGCTTAATAAACTCACAATTTCTGTTCCTTCTTCTGCTAGCTGTAAGCTCTTTTCCATTTCTTCTAAGCTTAAATTTAGGTTCATCTTTCTCGCTTCTGTTAGGATTTTATCGCAAGGTTGTGTCTAAGCTTAATTGCTTCTAGTTTTGGTAGTTCCAGAGCTGTAATGCATGATCCACTTTTGCAATCAAGCTGCACTTGTTTTATCCTTAGCCATGTTGCCTTACCCAAATTCCTCTTGCTATTTAGACGCTTTCTCAGCTCCGTGATATGGTATAGCATTTGATTTTGCCAAAGTGTTTTTAGGCCTACCAGATTTCAGTGCGAAAAGATCGAGTTTGTAGCTGTTGAGGCCATGTCAGCCTTATTCTTTATCACTATCATAATTGGGCTCTGTAATCTATCATACTGGTCCCTCTTTAAAGCACAATGCTGCAGTTTGTACTCAAGCCAGAAAATGAGTACGTAATTGTTAATATAAACCAATTGCGCCAAGAATGCAGGCTTTTTGTTAATTGCCTTTATAACAGTGTTGGCTTCTTTCTTAACGAGATTAGTTGTATGATAGTGGTTGTCGCTATTAGAGCTTTGACCCGGGTTACGGGTTGAAAATTGCTCTGACCCGGGTCATACGGGTTAGAATTCAAAATAGGCAAAAAAGCTATATTGCGCAATTTAACTAAAATAATTTACTAATAAATACAGTAGTAAAGTTTTTATTCAGGTCATTATAAAGGTCTTACCTGAGTCAAAAAATAGTGATCCGGGTCAAACCACAACCTGAAATTTCTTGACTCGGGTCACAACCCGGGTTATTCATTGTGTTAGATTTTTTAATAGAAGGTAAGAATATTATTAAAATATTTAACCCATCATATTTACTGACCCATACTAGTTAACCCAACCCGAGTAAGACCTCTAGGTCATTACTATTAGATAAGCAAGCACGTATTTATATTACAGTATTAATAATTTAAATTGGAATTATTGAGTGTTGCTAATTTGCCCTCTGGTTAACATAATCATAACTAAAAAACGGCTGTATTTGGTGCACTAGGTAAGAATGTTCGGCACTATAAAAAAAAAACTTATTTTAGTCTTGACCCTATCCTAATCTTCTATTTTTAATATTAATTCTTTAATTTAAAATATCAGTACATAAAAATTTACAATATAATTAAGGATAGTTAAAATTTATAATTAACCCGGTGTTAGGCATAGTTAAATTATTCATAGTATTTAATTTACAAAATCTTAATAATCTATATAAGTCTAATTCTACGTCTAATTCTATGTCTAATCCTATGTTTATTCAAATTCTAATATCTTATATATGTACAGGACCCCGAATAATCTATGTGAGGTCATAGTTGAAAAATAGCTAATGGAGGGCCGTTTTTTAAAAAAGGTTATATTTGAAAAGTAGGTATTGGAGAAAAAGGTTATATTTGAAAACAGGTAATGGGTAAAATGAGTATATTTGAAAAAATGGTAATGGGGTAATTTTTATAAATGTTATATATGAAATGTGCTAATGAAAAATTGGGCTATAATAGTAACCCGGCAGGTAAAAAGGAGAGAGGGAAAAAGGAAGAAAGGGGTAAAAGGGTGAGAGGGGTAAAAGGGTGAGAAAGGTAAAAGTGTGAGAGGGGGTAAAAGGGAGAGAAGGAGTAAAAGGGAGAGAGGAGTAAAAGGGAGAGAGAAGTAAAAGAGAGAAAGAAGTAAAAATTAAGCAAAACGGCTTTTTTTTTTTTTTTTTTTTTTTTA
>QKWP01001079.1:13397-58147 GCA_003550325.1 Gigaspora rosea
TTTTTTTTTTTTTTTTTTTTAGAGAACGTTGTATTTCAAAAAAAGTTAAAATTGGATAAAAGTTCTATCTAATGTTTGAAATATAGCTTATATTACCAAACCAAAACTGCTAACCAAAAAAATTTTTACTATAATGCTCAAATATGATCTCACATAGATTATTCGGGGTTCTATATGTACTATCTTACACAACTATTTTTCTAATAAAAAACCTCTGAGCTTTATTACATCTTATCTATAAACTTCTTATCATATTATAAAAGTACCTACAATAAATATTATTAATAAATCGCATGGTTAATTAACACTATTCATATACTTTCAATTATTAAAGGATATCTATGCAAAATATAAAATAAAAAAACTATACGAACTAATTTCTTCTCATACATTAACGTTATTAAAACTTTTTTTATGTTTTTTTTGCTTAACACAAAAAATTTTGTAAACGTAGTGATTATAATTTACTTGTAACTTCGGTAAGTAAATATAACATGAAGGTCGAGTTTAGAATGATTTAACTGATATTATTATAGTACGATATGAAAACCAAGTTATTTATTACACTCACAGATGAGATAATCTACCCGAGCTTCCAAAAAAAGTACTGTAAAACGTATTGCAACGATCTACAAACTCAGGGCACTCGGGACGTTCCTACCACGAATCTGACCCGTTGACCCAGGTCATGACCCGGATAAATATCTGACCCGCCCGGGTCACTACTTTCTGAACCAGTCAAAGCTTTAGTCGCTATTAGATAGCCAGATGTTCAGAAACCATGTGGATTTATTTTTTTTCTTTTCTGTTATCTTTTCTCTGCTTGTTGTTCCATATTCGATGGATCTTGGCTCTTTGTTTCTTGTTCCTGCAGCTAGCAACTCCAACTTTTTACTGTTAATTTCAATATCATTCAGGTTGTAAAATTCTGTTGCGATCTTTAGAATTTTTTCTATCTTTGCTTGATTTCGTGCGATAAAGGTCGTGTCATTAGTATATACTATAACCGGTACCTGTATATCCTGGACCTTGTATCTATTAGTACAGAAATTTATCGGCCAATGAACCGCCAAATTATACCCAACATCATACTGGTTTTGTATTTCGGCTAAAAGCGGATCGTAAAATATTCTTCAAATCAGAAGAGAAATTACCTCCTTTGATTAATCCTATTTTCTGCTACAAGTTTCTTTGTTGTACCGAAACTTGTAAGAATTTTCATTTCCCGGTTCTTGAACAAATTAAGAATAAAGTTGATTGTGATTTTAAAAATCTTGATCCTTCACAGTGCTAGTTCAAGCATGTCTAGGCCTACTAAATCAAATGCCTTCTTCATATTTTGAAATAGCACCCAGATTTCCTGTTTTTTTTTCTTTGCATTTTCCAAAAGGCAGTTAATAAGATGAATGGGAGCTGCCATGTCCTCTTTGGGAAGCTCAGCATAGTTTTTGCTTTTAAGATATCCTTTTCCTTAATAATCTTTACGAGTCTATTGGACACTAATTTCACTACTATCTTCCGGAACAATTCTAGTAGCAGTATTAGTCTTACATTATTTAAGTTGTAGCACCAGTCCTCCGTTTTTGGTATTGGGTATAGAACTCCTAACTTCCATTTTTTCGGCATTGTTCCTTCTTTTATACATCTTGATGCAAAATTCATAAAGCGATGCTTTGTTGCTTTTTCCTACATTTCTGATTAAAGGATAGACAATGCCAGAAGCACCTGGAGGTGATTTATGCTTAACCAAGATTCCAAAGCATTTAACCACTCCTCTTCTTCCACTGTATTCGCTATATTTGCAAACTATGTTTCTTCAATAACCTGTTTTGGGTTGTATTGCTTTTTCCAGCAGATTGGCAGTGCCTCCTTTTGTAAAGTTTTCCGTTTTTTGAACTAATTTTTGAAGTGTGCTTTCACCTCTTGTAGTACTTCTTTAGGCTCAGATATTAAGTTGATTTTGTTTTCTGTTTCCTTAATTACTATATCTATCCTTATTTTTCTCTGTGGTTTATTTAAAAGACTACTTATCATTTTCTTTTGATTTGTTACTATAGCATCGAATCTGGCCTTTATGTGTTCTTTTATCTTTTTTTCTTCTATTTTCTTTAATCCGTGATGCCACTCCTTATGCAGTAATTTGGCCCACTTGAGATTTTCTTGGTCTATTGTTTCATTATTCAGTTCTGTTTATCTTGATTTAGCCTTGCAGTCTCTTTTAATTGTATTAGAAGTTTCTGAAGTTTATTTCTATTCATTTCTAACAGAGAACTCTTTCTAATTTTTTTGTAACCACAATTAATCTCTCTGATTGCTAGTCTTAGCCTTTTCTCTTTCGAGGTTTCTTTGCTGATCTTTAGTAATTCCAGTATCTTTCGTTTCTTTAGCAGACTCTTGTTTGCTACTATTCTAATACTTTCTTCCAGAATGTTCCATTCTTTATCCAGATTCTTGGGCCTGCATTTCTTCCATATGCATGATATTTTCTTTTCTAACAAGGTGCTGTACCTGTTCCAATTCTCCTTTGATGCCTTGTCAACTTCAATGTTTGCTCTTGTTTTGCTCCATCTTCTTACTTTTGTCACCTTTCTAAATCTTAGGTCAATTTCTGTAACAATACCAGCTCTAATTAGATTATGATTACTCATTGTATAGCATGTCATTTCATCGATCTTGCTATATATGATGTTGTTCTTCCACTCCTTAGAGACCCAGATATAATCGATCCTTGTATTAGCATTTCTGTTTGACCATGTTGGCTGCTGCTCTACTTCTTGTATATCATAAAGATCCTTTTCCTCCAGTAGAGCTAGAATTTTCTTTCTAAAATTAGAATTGGAATTGTGATTTTTCCCTTGTAATTCTTTGTTTGAGTACTATCTACTACGCTTCTTTTAGCTATATTCTCTTTATTAATATTCAGGTCCCTCAGCACAATGAATCTTTGTGTTTTTCTTAACTGCTTTCCTATTCTTTTTTTAAGTTGGTTTAAAATTTCCTCCTGGACTGTCTTGTCATTAAGGGTGACGTATAGGTATATAATGACTATTGACAATCTTTTAAAATCTAGTATTATATAAGCATAGTATGGGTCATCCTTTTCTATACCGGTAATATATCTTTCCCAGTGCTTCTTAATTAGGATCCCAATCCTGAACCTTTTATCTTATCACATTTTGCACTTGCCCAAAAGCACTTGTACGTACATTGTTTGTCTAGTAAGAATTCTCCCTCCCTGCTTTCTATATTTGTCTTGCCTAATCCTAGAATATCCAAATCTTTATTTTCTGTGTAATTTATTACTGCCTTTAGTTTATTTTTATTGCTCTTAATTCTGTTAATATTGTGTAAACTAATATTTAAAATATTAAATTGTTCATAATTAGTGTTTTTTACTTTTTCCATTTTGCTCCCTTATCATGTGTGGCCGGGAGATACCTTCTAGTATTGCTACTTGAAGGCTCCCCCTGGCCTGTTCTGTAATTCAACTGGTGCGAAAACTAGGATTGGTCTGCAAGTTCTATTCTTGCAGTGCTGGCTGAAGATTTAATTTGTCAGGTCTCTAGTCTTGAGAGTCTTTCTAGAATTTGAACAAGCATGTCTTGCATGCATTGGTCCTTTTTTTCCTCTCTTCTCTGTACGTTTTCTTTTTGTTTTCATAGCTCACTTCTTTTCCTTTGCCTATTAATTTTACTGCTGTACTTTTAGTTTGAGACCTATTTGGTTTTCTTTCTCAATTGGTTTACAGACCCTTGTCTGCTTTATGTTCTTCTGATTAAACTTCATTTCCTGTTCTTCAACAGTTCTACTTCTGCTACTTTGTGCCCCTGTATCCTTGTGGTTTCATTAGAACTTGTTTACAATATTTTTATGTTTTTTTCTAGAGACTCTGTGTCCTTGTAACTAGAGATACCTGTTGACCAAATAAGCCTGGTATTGTAATACATCAGCGAATTATATATACATAATCTTACATAAGATATTATGGCCCGTAATATTACAAAAATCTTACGATCGATGTGGTATATTACGTAACATATTACGTTATATTACAGTAATATTACAGTTATTATTTCGAAATATTTCGAAATATGTTGCGAAAAATTGTGAAATAGACTAAAATAATGCAAATTACCCTTCTTTACAGGGGTCGCGTAATTATGCAGATCAATAAACTAATGTATGCAGGAGGTAATATTTTGATATTTTCGCATTGTTTCGCAATATTTTGCAAATTTTTGCAAATTTTCAAAAATTATTAAAAAATAAATAAACAATTACATATTCACATAATCATGCTTTTTTACAGGTTTTTGCAATATTTCACATAGTTTCGCAATTTAATATAAAATTTTTATTTATTTATTTATTATTATTATGTTTTTTTTTTATTTCTTGACAGTCTTGTCAGTGCTTAAATACAAATTGAATCAACTAATTAAGCTAATTCTAGTAATTACTACTTTGCAATTGCAAGCCCGGCATCATCCGGCTACCTTAATCTGTATCCAGATGTAACCTGTCACACTAAGTCACGTATGATCCAGAAATTTTATCTTGGCTAATTGGCTATCTTACAAACCAAACCAAAATAGTACAATACTATTTACAATTCTATCTTCTACCCCTTGAGAAAACAAACTTTCAACTAAATCTTTTCTTCTCTGATGATAATCATCTTTAACTCCATTATTTAACAAACTTCCTTCTCTTAGAATTCCATTAGAAGGTTTAACTTTACTCGAAGAAAACCCTTTGTCACACTTCTTGTGCTTGTCATCTCTTGAAATTCCGTTAACTCTCTCCTACTGATTTACTTCTTTACATCATCTTTACCATATTTCTTCATAAAAACACTCTTCAATGATTATAGAATAAAAATCCAAGCATCGATAGATTTCTTTTTTGCTGATCTCAGCTTTACATAACTCGTCTATCATATTATTGATAAGCAAACCTCTAATATGGCTCTTCTACCAGCTTTTTCTTATTTCTCTTGTCGGGCCAAAAGTAATCTTTTTAAAATCGGGCTTGGGTAACAAAACCTTACTTGAATCGTCAAGTTTCTTTCATGCACCTTCACTGGCAACCTCCTCAATCATCTCCTAGTACCACTTGTACATTTTACATACTGTCAAATGATCAAGAGTCTCATCTTCCTTCTAACAGGCAATACAAGTACTCATACTATATATTTTAGGTTTTCTTTTTCTAAATATAGTCAAAACCAGCACTTCATTGTTCAGCATTTGAGCCTATCATAGTAAAAATTTTTTTGGTTAGCACTTTTGGTTTGGTATATTAAGCTATATTTCACATATTAAATCAAACTTTCACCCTCCTTTAACTTTTTTTGAAATATGACTTCACTAAAAAAAACCCCGAAACTTATGCTTACTAAAAAAAAAAAAACAGCTTAAGCTCACTAAAAAAAAAAAAAAAAAAAATTATGCTTACTAAAACAAAAAAAAACAAACTTACGCTCACTAAAAAAAAAAAAACAATAAGTTCAAAATCTCTTAAGCCTGTTTAATCCACAAGCTACCAAGGATCATAAATATATATACAGTCGGACCTCCATAAATGCAACCTCTATAAATGCAATACCTCCTTAAATGCATGTTTTTTCTATTCTGTAAGATGTTATTAGTGCTAAATGCACGTTTGATATTCTGTAAATGCATGTTCTTTTGAATAACATTTTATATTACACTAGCCTTCCTAAATGCACGTAGCCAATCAAATTTTAGTATTTAAGATAGTTTATACAGTTTCAGTAGAAGTTATACAAACTTGATGATCAAATTTTTAAAGCTACAATTTAATTGGCTTACTCTAAATGCAAATCTCTCTAAATGCACATTGTAGGCTTGTCCCTACAAGTTGCATTTATGGAGGGTTGACTGTATCACAAATTGTGTAAAAAAACTTTAAAAAAAAACCTGTTTTGGTTAATTTTTATTCAATTTTTGCATTTTTCTAATTTTTGCATTTTTTTATTTTGTATTTATTACCTACCAGATTACTATTATGCCTGGATTTTTCATTAGCACATTTCAAATATAATATTTATAAAAATTATTCCATTAGCATTCTTTTAAATATACCTATTTTGCTATTTAGCAGTTTTCAAATATAACATTTTTCTTCAATACCTACTTTTTAAATATAACCTTTTTTAAAAAACGGGCCTCTATTAGCTATTTTTTAAATATGACATTACATAGATATTCGGGGTCCTGTTTCTTGTGTATATCCTTGTAAAGTAGTATTGGGCATTTTTCTGGCGGTCTTACAGTATTTCTTATTGGAAATTGCTGAAGCATGGCTCTTGGTGAGTAGTTTTCTTTGTTTTTTTTTTTATATTCTTTTGTTTTGATTTAACTAATGTTCTTTTTTTTTTTAACTTTGTAAAGTGGTCTTAGCATTTTTGTGTGTAGTTTTGTATGTTTCTTGTGTACGTCTTCATGGGGTGATATTGCACATTTCTCTAGCAGTTATACAGTATGGTCTTATTTCTCAGAGTGGCTTGTTTGAGAATCAGCAGCTCTTGGCAAGTAGTTTTCTTTGTTTTTTTTTCTTTTGTTTTTTTTTGTCTTGATTTAACTAACGTTCTTTTTTTTTTTTAACTTAAATTCGTTATTGGAGTCGTTAACGTTATTGGATTTATTAAAGTTTTTATTGGAGACAGGTAATTTTATTTGTTTTTTTCTTGTAATTACTAATGTTTATACTTTTTTCTTGAAATTACTAACATTTCTCTTTTTTTAGCATAATTTTGTTATTGGAGTCATTGCTTTTGGAGTTATTAGATTCGTCATTGAATCATTTGAGTTGTTTGCATTGGTTTTTTTTTGTAATTACTACTGTTTTTCTTTTAGGCATTATTTCGTCATTAAAGTTGTCATTCTCGAAGTTATTAGATTCTTTGTTGGAGTCTATAAGTTTAGGGGGCTTCCAGAAATTACGTAATATTTTTTTACTAATAAATTTTAAAATTTTACCACACCCACCCACCTGATACTCTATTAGCCAATCAAATTTTATATTTTTTAAATTTTATTCATATGTTTTAATTTATGAAATTGATAATAACTATTGCTCTACGGACCAATTAGATGATTTAACTACCAAAATGTTCATCTAACTGAGATGATTCTAACAAGCCCAAAATCAGTAAAATCTAATTACAGAATCCCAAGATCGTTCAACTTTTGTGTAATTTTAATAGTGATTTTTTAGAATCACTAAGTAAATTTCTTTAATATTGAATAACTTTTGATCCACTGGCCCGTTTTGGATGATTTAACTACCAAAATGTTAGTCTCAGTGAGACGATTCTATTAAGTCTAAAATCACTAAATTCTAATTACAAAATTCCAAGATTAATAAAGATTTTCTTGTTTGTTTAACAATACAAATCTTTATTGATCTTGCAATCCTGTGTTAGAATTTAGCGATTTTGGGCTTGTTAGAATCGCCTCACTGTGACAAACATTTTGGTAGTTAAATTATCCAAAACAGATTAGTGGATCAAAAGTTATTCAATATTAAAGAAATTTACTTAGTAATTTTAAAAAATTACTATTAAAATTACACAAAAGTTGAATGATCTTGGGATCCTGTAATAAGATTTTACCAATTTTGGGCTTGTTAGAATCGTCTCAGTGAGACAAACATTTTGGTAGTTAAATCATCTAAATTGGTTTAGTAAAACAATAGCTATTAATAATTTTATAATTTTATACTTTTGGCCAGAATTATAAAAATTTAACCAGAATTATAATTAGGGCGCTGACATTTATTAGGTAATATTTTAGGGGTGGGGGGTCAAGAAAAATCTTATCTTAGTTAAATTTGATTGGTTAAAATTCTATTTATAGATCTTACCTGGGAGTGGAAGGTAAGCCTATGGTAAATGAATATTAGATAATAAATGTCGCAGATTAAAATGAAATCAGATTAAAATGAAACTAAGGACCTTTCTTGCTCACCTTTAAAGCTTATAAAACCTAAATATACTCATTTATTAATAACTCTAACTCTAAACCCTAACCCTAATGCTAAAAAAAACCCAAAATGTACCCTAAAAAATTTTAAAATTTTGTTTAAAAAATAGAAAAATTTTATTTTAATCCAATTTCATTTTAATCTGTCACAATAAATATTAGCGCTTTTATAACCAGATATTTTCGGAACCTACTAGAACTCTGAAGAACTCTAATACAACTCAGATCTGAGTTTGTATAATTTTAGCAGTATTTTAGCCAAATAGATGTATAAAATAGAGCAAAATTTGAAAATTTACTATATAAAAATGCAACATTTGATGAATTTCTATACAAAATTTCTTTTTTTAGAATCATCTAAGTTGTATCAGAGTTTTTCAGGGTTCTACCCCACCTATCTACTAAAAAATTACATAATTTCTGGAAGCTCTCTTATTGTTTTTGAATCGCTTGTGCTTGTTTTCTATGTTTCTTTTCACCTAGTCTGATTTCATTGTTACTTTGTTGGCTTTTGTTGTGGCTTGCACAGTTTGTTGGTAGAGGTCTGACTTGGTCAAAAAATAAGTATTCGAATATTCATTTGTTCAATATTTTATTATTCGAATATTCGTTCAAAAATTTTGAACAATATTCGAATACTTACTGAATATTCATTGAATATTAAATATATTACAATTTTAAAAAATTATATAACTATCTCACTTAAATTAGCCAATAAAATTGCAAATAAATTATTAAAAAATAAAATAAAATTATAAAATTATATATATATATATATATATATTCAATGAATATTCAATGAATATATTCAGTGAAATTTTAAATATTCGAATATTCATTCAGTGAAAAATTATATATCCGAACATTGAACATTTAGTGAATATTCAGTGAATATTATTCATTGAGTCAGACCTCTATTTGTTGGTATTCGTTTTTTTAGATGGATTAATTAACTTGCATTAGTATTAGTTTATCTGTAATATTTAGTCGTGTTGTGGTTACTTTTTTTCTTAAATCAATAAAAAACAATTTTTTTAATAAAATTTAGACTTGATTTCGAATAAAAAAAACTTAAAATAAAGTCGACAGATCATTTATTCATGTGATCGATTTTGATTGGTTGATAATAAGTCAACAGATTGCGTGTTCATGTGATCAATTTTGATTGGTCGATTACGGGGTGCATGGCCATGTGGGTGCATAGAATTTTCAAATCCTAGATTTAATTAATTTATATTTTTATTTTTAGTCCAATATCCTAAACTGCTCACAATAACATGGCCACCTACTGTAAAATAAAAAAGTTTTAACATATTTATATTAACTTTACCAAATTATTACTTTTTACCTTATATTAAAATTAAAAATTTTTGGTTTGCAATATAAAACCTCTTTTTTGTCAAAATAAGCTATTTTGGTGTTTAAGTAAACTTGTTCAATATATAATTCTACTTGTACTTAGTGTCTGAAATTGGGTTGCAGAATCTGTGAACCACAACAAATTTTTAATTTTTACAACCAAATCTGAAGTGCATATGCGAATTCTGCATATAAATTTGCAAATTTTAAATATAAATTTTGATTAAATACTTATGTGCACAACTAAATTTTTATAAATTTTTATAATTAACAACTATTTTTTTTATTTAGTTGCAGCCTGCAATTAATTTAAAATTGAATTTTAGACACTGCTTGTACTAAAATTGAAACACGCTTTCTCAAACCTTTTACTAAATAAAAATGAGATTAAAGTTAGAAAAAAATTTTTCTAAAAGAAAAAATTTTTTCTCTAACTTTAACCTCATTTTTTACTTAGTAAAAGGTCCATTTCAACTTTGGTGCAAGTAGAATTACATGCTAAACAAGTTTATTTAAAGAACCAAAGCAGGTTATCTTAACAAAATAAGAGGTTTTATATTGCAAACCAAAAATTTTTAACTTTAGCATATAGCTAATCTACTTTTTTGTCAAGATATCCTATATTTTGCAACTAAGTAAAGTTGTTTAGAGCACAATTTACATATAATTTTTGTTTCAAATTAGTAAATATTTGTTTTTGATGAAGTTACATTTTAAAATAGTACAAAATTAACAAAATTTTAATACAGTTTTTAAGTTCAAATTTTTCTTTTTTTCTTGTTCTATATGTTTGTAAAATTTAATTTTAAGTTAATTAGTTAAGCTAAAAAGAATCTTTAACCCAAAGTTTATAATAAAATTATATATTTTTATTATAATTATTTGGAGTGAAGTGAAGAACCTTTAGTTTCTCTGCATCATGATACAAAAGTTACCAGTACTTTTTTGATGCATCATATATTAAAATATCAAAAACATAACTTTGCATTTTCCGTCTGTTCACTCACATGATTTTTAAACTATTTTTAATTGGTTATATATACCAATTTATGGAATTGATAATAACTTTTGATCCACTAGTCCATTTTGGATAATTTAACTACAAATGTTCATCTCAATGAGATGATTCTAACTAGCTCAAAATTATTAAAATCTAATCACAGGATTCCAACTTTTGCAAATTTATTTAATATCAAATAAGTCTTGATCTACTAGCCTATTTTGAATGATTTAATTACCAAAATATTTGTCTCAGTGAGATGATTCTAACAAGTCCAAAATCATCATATGGGCTGATTTATGGAATTGCAAATAACTTTTGATATACTAATCTATTTTGAATAATTTTATTACCAAAATGTTGGTCTCGATGAGACGGTTCTAATGAATCCAAAATCATCAAAATCCAATCACAGGATCCCAAGATAATTAAGATTTTGTATAATTTTATATTAACTTTTACTATGTAGACAATCAACGTATGGATTGGTTTTCATATATAAAAACCAATCCATACGTTGATTGTCTACATAGTAAAACCAATCCATACGTTGATTGTCTACATAGTAAAAGTTAATAGTAAAATTATACAAAGCTTAATTATCTTGGGATCCTGTGATTGGATTTTGATAATTTTGAATTCATTAGAACTGTCTCATCAAGACCAACATTATGTAATAACATTATTCAAAAATAGATTAGTATATCAAAAGTTATTGGCAATTCTATAAATCAGCCCATATGTTAAATTCTAATTACAGGATCCCAAAATCAATAAAGATTTGTATTGTTAGACAATTATTAGTTTAAAACTAATTTTGATTAAATGATTATCAAATTTTTATCAATCTTGAGATCCTGTAATTGAAATTTAACAATTTTGGGCTTGTTAGAATTGTCTTACTGAAGACAAACATTTGGTAGTTAAATTATTCAAAACAGGCTAGTGGATCAAAAGTTATTCAATATTAAAGAATTTTACTTAGTGATTTTAATAATCACTATTAAAAAATTACACAAAAGTTGAATAATCTTGGGATTCTGTGATTAAATTTTAATAATTTTGGTTTTGTTAGAATTGTCTCATTGAGATGAGAATTTTGGTAGTTAAATCATTCAAAATGGACTAGTGGATCAAAAATTATTATTATATATACTATATAGTAAGAAATAGCAAACTTTTTTAATTATTTTATTTATATAAATATTTAGCTCTGAACAAACAATGCTATGAATTTACTAGTTTTTATGATAAACTTATTTCAAGGCTAATTTAAGGGGACATGTCCTATGACTGTTAAGGTAATTAAGTATTTAATTATATAGAAATAATTTAATGACTAATACATATAGATTACAAGCCAGAATAAAAGCTCAGACTAATTTATCTGTGGCTATCATTTACACTGAGGAATAGATGTTTGGGAGATGCGGATCGATCAAAAATGATTTGGGCGGTTCAAGATATTCAGATGTGGAAATTGTAAATTGAAAATTGACCGTGACGAGAATGGTGCTCTTCTTCTCAAGTACCTGGGTGAGAATCCCGGGTGTTGCGACATGACACATCAGGGAACACGACATGTTATTGATACTCATGTTGGGTTTTATTTCAAGGGAAGTCTGACTATTATTTGTGGCTGATTATCCAATCATGTCGATAATATTTACCGACCTAGTTAAAAACCTTCATTCCGGAAATGTAGATTTTATAAATAAAATTTGCTAGCCATTTAAACTTTTTTATTTAAAGTTTAGTAAATTGAAAATCTACAAATCATTTTCAATACTGCAATATATTCGTTTACAAAGTTAGATAAATGATTTAAGGCAATTCCTGGTATAACGATTAGGGTTAGGAATCGATTTAGTCGACTAAAAAATTTATATGTAAATTACTATGTTTAGTCGATTTAGGACTAAATCATTATCAATATAGCCCCTAATAACGATAAGGTCGACCAGCCAATTTTGATAGACTAAAAATCCTAAAAATCGGCTTTATTTATAAGTCAAGGCCAATTGTAAGCACAGACAAGTACCAAATAAGTACGTACGTACGTAAAGTTTATAATAGATAGATAACAAACAAGCAAACACAGCCAATAATAACTTCAGTAATGACAATCCAAAGATATTCATAAAAATCATTGATTCACTAAACCTATTTAAGTTGTAATACATTTTTGTGTTTCACAGTTTGTTTAGGCAAAACGAATCGTCCATTGAGGAATTAAAAAAATTAAATGTACTTCTTGTCGTTTGTATGTAGTTTACAATATCTATGACCCCTCGACGATCTTCAGAATTGGACGTCACACCACCTTTACCGCTTCGTGCACCTACTCCACCAGGTCATTCGCTTACTGGTGCAGGCCATAATAAAAGAAAAAAATCTCGTGAAGAGAAAGACTCTTTTTTTTCTTCTTTCTTTTTTGGGTCAAGCTCTCGACCTTCTTCACCAAGCCATGATTCTGGACCTCAGTCAATGAATAACTTACCAGTCAGATCTAAAGGAAAAGCTGGCCATACACGTAAACTTTCGGCTGGTAACTTGAAAGCCGGTCTAACAATACCTGGTGAAGACGAGCCAAGAAGAAAGTCTTTTGATTACATTCAGCCATATTTCCCTCCTCCAGAAATTGCCCCATTTATGTATCAGATTAATCAGCATGAAGAAAATGAAAAAAGTTCTGACTCATATTCCACTAAACACCGACGGACAAGGAGCTCAGGCTCAGATAGCGATTCCATTAGTGTGATATCTTCTGTCAGTAATATCAATCCTATTAGTACACCTCCTATTAAGGAAGAAAAAGAAAAGAAGAAGACTATATTTAATCTTTTCAGGAAAGGCTCCAAGGATAAAGAGCCACCCACACCTGAAGGTTTGTTTGTCCGATCCGTGAGTGATCTCTTTATTCATGCGCATACATATCCATAATACCCACATATCTTGCGCGTATATAACCATTTTTTCAATGTTTCATGTTTTCACGCGCATATAGCTTTTCATACACGCATATATTTTGTCAACATTATATCTTTATTTATAAAAGTTAAATTCTGATTAAATAATTTTGCAGGAATATCTCGTAAAAATTCAAATACGGAGTCACATCCGAATTTATTGATTACATCTTACGATCAGAGAGACGATCATTTGCCATCTAAGAATGATCACTACCATTGGGGCATGAAGCTCAAAAAGGAACATAAATCAGGGAAAAAGCAAAAGGTATTCTTAACCTGTGTTTGTATAAATAAAATTTTGTGTATAAAAAAAAAAGCGAAAGCAAACATTGTGCTTAAATCAATTAGAAATCATAAAGTTTTTAAATTTTCTCTAAATCTAAAATATTTATATTTATTTTTTTAAGGAACCTGCTGCATATGACATAATAAACTGTAATTATATATGTAATTATATCAATTTATTTATTTGTTCAAAAGAATTTTTACAACTATTCTAACTATCACCTATTTACTTTTAGATCAGAGCAATAACCTTGAAGACATGAAAGATATTATAAAAACTGAAAATAATCGACACTCGGGTGTACCTTCTTTTAAATCGCTTGATGACATTTGGCAAGAAAGCCCGGCTTCAGAAAGGTCCCAATTTCCGCCGAAAAGAGCAGAACACTGGACAGCTCCCGAGTCATGGGCAGTAAATTTACATCCCAATCATGAAATTCCGATAGAAAAGGATGAAAAGGATGTTCGCGATAGCCTTCGATTAGTATGCATATTACATTACATCTCTATATAATAAAATGTTAATATCTAATTAATATATATATATTTTTTATTGCAAAAGTTTTGCATTCGTATATTTCGTCCTGATGCCACTTTCGGTACAGTAAATTGTGGATTGAACACTACTACTTCCGAATTATGTCAAATACTTGGTAAAAAATTTTTTATTCAGGATATTTCAAAATATAACATATATGTGATGAGGCACAACTTAGGTAAATTAGAACGCTATCATTTTGATAAATTATTGATAATACATTACTAATTATTCTTTTCTGGCTTATTAAGAACGTGTGTTAGGATCTCATGAACGACCATTGCAATTACAAAAGAAATGGTTAGAACAAGCAGGGTATACTGTAAAGGATAATTTGGAAGATCTTGGCAGAGAAGATAATAGCTACTTAGTTCGCTTTACCTTCCGTGAAACTACTGTACCAAGATTTGAAGTATGCTTAATTAATCCTTAAAATTTTTAAAATAAAATTAATTAATTTATCGATTATTAATTACTATTTTTATTATAAACTTATCAGGAAGAAGGAAACTTATCTAATTTCCAAAGAGTAGATCTTCAATCCCGCAATTTACAAACAATACCCATATTTCTTTATCGGCAAGCCTTTAATATTCGATCGTTAAATGTTTCTCATAATTTAATGCTCGACCTTCCTACGGATTTTATACAATCTTGCGCACAATTACGTGAGCTCAATCTTTCACAAAATGACTTAGAACGTGTTCCACAATCAATTAAACAGTCAGAAATGCTTTCTTTTCTTAATCTAAATTCGAACCGCTTGAAAGATTTGGAACATGGATCATTGGAAATGATTAGAGAGCTAACAAATCTTCAAGTTGAAAACAATTTATTAGAAATATTACCTAAGAAATTACCCAAATTAAGTATCATGAATGTTGCCAACAATTTGTTCAAAGAATTTCCTCAAGTTATTTGCAATATCGTGACGCTTTCAGAACTGGATTTGAGTTATAATGAAATAACTTCTATACCAGAAGAAATTGGGAAACTTGTCAACCTTAAAAAGTTATTCCTTATTGGAAATCTAATAGATAAATTACCTGAAAGCTTTCAGAATTTAACTTCTTTGCAAGAATTGGATATACGTAGAAACAAAATAACGAATCTTAGCACGATATCTTTAATCCCTAACCTTGAAATTTTTCTGACTGAATTTAACAACGTATCAACTGTAGACATATCTTCTAAATCATTACAAAAAATTATTCTATCCAAGAATCAACTTACTCAATTCTCGTTAAAGGAAACAGGTTCTTCATTAAAAGAACTTTCATTGGCAAATGCTAAACTTGTTGCATTACCAAGTGAGTTGTTTGAACACCTTGAATCTGTTCGAAAGCTCAACATTCGTAATAATCAGTTAACAGCGATTCCGACAACAATTGGGATGTTGAAGAATTTAACGCACTTGACATGTGTTTATAATACTCTTCGCGCATTACCAAGTGAAATTAGTTGTTTAGACTCTTTGCATGCATTGGACATTCATTTCAACAATCTTGTTTCTCTACCACAAGAAATTTGGCTTTGCAAAAGTTTAACTGTTTTAAACGTTAGCTCAAATTTATTAGAGCAATTCCCAGCGCCTCCAACAAATTTGTCAACCGAAAATTCACTCATTAGTTCACTTCGCGCCCTGTACTTAGGTGATAACTCCATCACTGCTGAAATATTTCCTTATATTGCTTTATTTTCGAAACTCGAAATTTTGAATATCTCGTTTAATGAGTTGGATCAAATTCCTCCTGGGGGAATTTCTAATCCTTATTTAACGGAATTGTATCTTTCCGGGAATCAATTGTCATCACTTCCAGAAGACATAGACAAGTTAACTAATCTGAGTGTTCTACATGTAAACGGCAACAGATTGACAACATTGCCCGCAGAATTGAGTAAAATAAGAAAATTGGTAGTTCTTGATGTAGGAAATAATTACTTAAAATATAATATTGCGAATTGGCAATATGATTGGAATTGGAACTGGAATATCGAACTTAAGTATCTTAATCTATCGGGTAACAAAAGATTCGAAATAAAACATGTACATCAAAATGAAATCAACCCGCTTCGAGATCGGAATTTAGCAGACTTTAGAATGCTTACTGAATTGAGAGTTCTTGGTCTCATGGATATTACGCTTTTAAATTTTTCGGTTCCTGAAGAAACTGATAATCGTCGTGTGAGAACATCAGTCTCATTAGTAAATTCTTTGCGATATGGTATGGCAGACACTCTAGGAAAGTCAGATGATCTTTCAACATGGGAAGCTGTAATACCAAAGTTTCGTGACCGTGAAGATGAATGTATTTTTGGGCTTTTTGATGCCCGTGCTGGCTCCATTCAAGGTGGTCGAGTTACTAAGTATTTACACGATTGGTTCGCATTCCATTTCAAAACTGAACTCGACAGATTGAAAGTCAATGATTCAGAATCAGTAGAATCTGCTTTACGGCGATCTTTTTTGAGTTTAAATAAAGAACTCGGTTCAAAGGTCTTCAACTCAAGCATAGAAACGGACTTTTATTCTAGAGATACGGAAAGTGGATATCACCACCATTCTTCATTAGGTATTGATGATAATAAGTCTGGTGCCTCTGGGATAGTTGCTTATATTTCTGGAACAACATTATATATTGCAAATGTTGGAGATACTGTGGCGGTTATTTGTCGTGGAAAGGGGGCTTATCCGGTTGCACAATGTCCAGACGTTTTTAGCGAAATTAAAAGGATAAGAGAAGCTGGAGGATATATTTCGCACGATTGCCTTGTCAACGGAGAACTGGATGTATCTCGATCATTTGGTCATTTTCATTTAACGCCAATTATCAATGCTAATCCTATAACGAAGGTAGTTCAACTCTCTGAACAAGATGAACTTTTAATTCTTGCTACTCGAGAATTATGGAATTATATAAGTTATCAACTTGCGGTGGATATAGCAAGAACAGATAAAAGTAATCTCATGTTGGCTGCTCAAAAGCTGCGAGATTTCGCCATTTCTTATGGTGCTGATAAAAATATCATGGTAATGGTTATAGGGGTTGGGGATTTGTTTGACCGTCGTTACTCTATGATAAGAGAAAGAAAAGGTGATGAAGTAGGTCAAATAAAAAGTTTTGTTAGCGGTGGTAGCAGAAGAAAAAGGGATGAATTACCGAGTGATAATACAATGGCACGGTTAGAAAAAGAAATTTCACCGCCAAAAGGACAAGTAGCGCTAGTTTTTACTGATATAAAAAATTCCACATTTCTCTGGGAAACAATACCAAACGCAATGCGCTCTGCAATTAAATCTCATAATGATGTCATGCGCCGTCTTCTACGCAATATTGGTGGTTATGAAGTAAAAACTGAAGGAGACGCCTTCATGGTATCTTTTCCGACAGTAGCATCAGCTCTTTTATGGTGTCTCACCGTACAAATTGAACTTTTAGACGTTAATTGGCCACAAGAAATAATTGACTCAGAAGATGGGAAAGAAGTTTATTGGCCACGAGAAATCATTGACTCAGAAGATGGAAAAAAAGTTTCTGGACATGATAAAGAATTGATATATAAAGGTTTATCCGTTCGGATGGGTATACATTGGGGTAGTCCAGACCATGAAGAGGACATAATAACGAAACGAATGGACTATTTCGGACCTGTGGTTAACAGAGCTGCAAGAATCTGTAGTGTAGCGGATGGTGGACAGATTTGCGTGAGTTCTGAAGTAGAATCAAAAATTAGCGGTTATAAGTATGCAGGTGAACAAGATCCAGGTAGGAAAGATAGCATTGGGGGAGATGATGAAGTGCAGGAATCATCTAATGATATGTTGGATAAGAACGCGATTGCTTTAAAGAAAATGAAATTTCTTATAAAACCAATTGGTGAAAAAAAGCTTAAAGGACTAGAAAATGCAGAAAAACTGTCGTTAGTAAGTAGTTGAAAAATAAATGAAATGATGAAGCATACTTATTTATTCAGCATGCTTAAGAAAATTTTGCCATAGGTTTATCCGGTAAAGCTCAAAGGTAGATTAGAAAAAGATCACATGAAAACCAGGAATTCCATAAAAGTTCCAGAAGTAAATATTTTGTTACGCTTTATCTTCTTTATACATATGGTTTTAAAACTGACTTTACCATTCCTGTTTTCTTCATAATAAAGAAATATGAACCGATTTCAACCACTCAATTAGTTGATCCGTCATGTGTACGCACTCTTGGATATCTTTGTCTTCGTCTTGAACGTGTGGTATCCGGAAATGTAAACCATCGTACTTTTCGAAATTCAAGAATAGATCCTATGACAAGATTATTAACGTTACATGTTAAGGATAATGCGGATGACGAAGAGTTAATGAAAATAATGGAGAGCCTAATTACAAGAATTGAGGTATATATACTGTATCTGTTATTATATGATGTAGTTGAACAATTATTAAAATACTTTCCTTTTAATCTTTAGAATGCGATATCAACTTTATATCTTAATAAATTTGGAAAGTTTACTCGTGTTCTCGAAGAACTTGGGGATGCACTTGCACTTGATCCAGACCATATTGTTCGTGCTTTACAGATGTATGCACAAGTGACAAAGATGTCAAGATAATAAAATCAAAATATCGGATGGACATTCTGAATTGTTTAATTCATGGATTCCAGAATTAACTTTCAAAGACATTTACTAATATTTTACTACCTAATTTTACTGTTGGACTTTTTAAATTATACTTCTATGTGGCATGTAAACTTTGATCAGGAAATATATACGAATTTTGGTTAAATAACCTCTATTATAACATTTAAATATATACAGTATATATTAATAATGCTTCAACAAAATAGTGTTTATATTTTAATGTCAGATTTTACGTTAACCATTAGGATTTGGGAATTTTACTTGCCAAGAAAACGAAATATCTTTTTAATACTTATTAATATGAAAATTTTTTCTTTACACCATTATTGCTTTATACTAATTAACAATTTATATATTTATTCTAATACCGAATTTTTTTTTTTTTTTTTTTTTTTTTTTTTAAAAGAAAAAAATGTAAATATGATTTAAATCATTAGGATGTAATTGATAGAACTGGGATAGCCTTTGTACGAAAAAAAAATTGCTATGGAAATATTGGACAGTTCTTGAGATTGAAATTGAAAAATAATAATCACATCCTTGACATCAAATATCTTCTAAAACCTCAACAATTCTGCACTGGACAATGTAAGACGTAATAATTGTCCCGAAATGTTAAAAGCTTTATTCTGCTTATCGAATTATGTCAAATTTATTCAAATTATAATTAAACAAGTTTGGAGTCAATGTATGAAATATGATCCAAGATACTATGCGTCTCATTATAACATATATTCTTTATTAGCCTCCCTTATACCATGTTTGATTTCTTTCGTTCAAGTGGTAAAATTAATTATATCTTAAAAATGGATTAAAATAGAATTACACCATTTCGCAAGTGGTCTTGTTATTAAAATAGCTAATGCACATTTCGCTTATTATTTTAAAAGAATTATATTGCATATAGCTTATTTTATGTTTGATCCTTGCCTTTGAGAAAATAGATTAATTTAAAAGTGGCTTGCTTTTAATTTTTATTCATTATCTAGAGAAAACTCTGTCAAGTTATGAGAAATAATTAATTTTATATTGCCTTATCTTCAACAAAAACGATTTGAACTCCATTGTATAGAAATCTAGAAATCTGGAAATCTCGGAAAAAATAATTTAAAATCGAAAGAATTTTATTCTATAGTCTTCAAAAATAATTGATAACGTTTGATTTTTAGACGAACAAAGAATAACAACTACCGAGATTATAATACTTACGATAATTGAAGTGTTTACTAATTAAAAACTATTCATATCTTGTAATCGTAAAGAATTTGTATAAGCACCAAAAGATTTCGAACAACTTAAATGAAAGCGAAAGAATATTTTATAGTATTAATTTGTTCTTTATAAAATTATTATAGAATTTATGATTACGATTGTAATATGATATTGTCTTTTAAATATTATAATCCTCTAATTTGCGCAATCTCAGTTTTTTTGTTGCTATACATGAGATGTCTAAATTAGTAACTATGAAAATAAGAAAAATTGACTCTGACAAGCTAATTACAAAATAATTAAAAGGAGTAATTTAGACACCCATGTATGTTTGTTGTGACAAAAAAATTTTCTTGTTTTAGGAATTAGAGTTTGGTGCCGAAACTTATTTTCTCTGGTCGAAAGTTTCGGTTATAAGCTTGTCTAACGTTTACAGCTGTTTTCATAAATTATGGAACAACTAAAATATTTCCTAATGACCGGTCAATAAGTGCCGAGTGGTAAGTAACCAAACTCAGAAACTATCGATTCGATCATCGGCATTCCAAAACAACTGTAACCAGTTCCGAAGTCCAAATCCAATACCGTAATCCAAACTGATTCCAAAATCCCAAAATGATAAAATTTCAAACTAGTGCCGAAATTCCAAATTTTTTCATATACTGCGTTAGCATATATAAAAATTTTATATATGTTATTTAGTTGGCGTCTGTATTTCGGCATTAGTTTGGGATTTAGGTAAAAAAAAATAAAATTTAAACCTATATAGCTGTAATGTATCCTAAACCTAAAGGGTTTAAGGAACCTACCTTTATACAGAATCTTTATTACTGTCTATATTTCTCCAACAATGCTTTTTGTTAACAGCAAGTTAAAATTTTTTTGTTTTAAATTTGTTACAAAATTATATTTGATTAAAGTTCTTTCAAGCGCTTATCTGTTTCTGTACATTATAGTTTTATTTTTTTTTATTTTTGAACATAATCTTTAATATTATATTTCTGTATTTTAAAATTATTATTACGCCTCCCGGCGTCCCTCCTTAGAAGGGGGTTTAATTAACAATTAACAATTATTAGAATGAATATCTCCGCGTTTTTTTTTTAAAATTGTAAATTTTATACCGATTGAAAAT
This sequence comes from Gigaspora rosea, assembly GCA_003550325.1. Taxonomy (NCBI): domain Eukaryota; kingdom Fungi; phylum Glomeromycota; class Glomeromycetes; order Diversisporales; family Gigasporaceae; genus Gigaspora; species Gigaspora rosea. Next base: position 34,540 of record QKWP01001079.1, read on the forward strand.
GACGTATGTCATTTTTCACTTGAATCGTTTCATTAAAGCGATTCAAAAATAATAAAATCCGTTATGATTATCACGTAACGTAAAACGCGGATTTCACAGTCACTCAACGTTGATTGGTCAGTTGTTTATTTTTGATATAAACCAAAAATATACAGCACTTTTATATTTTTATATTACTAAATATCTATTAGCGATATTTAGATATCGGTATTTAACTATATAAAATATTTTATCTCTTTCATCTATTAATTGGTTCAGAAAGAAAATATTAAGTTTTCTGAGTGATTTATAGTATCTATTCAGGGTGTCTTTGTTCAGAATGTTTTAATACCTCAAAAAGGAAAAATTACTAAGATACCTTTTAAGCGAATTGTAGTTACCCGGATTTTACCTGAGTCACTATTAAACGGGTTCTTAGTTTTCGACTTCCCTAACGTTAATAAGAAACATTTGCTTAGTTGATGCCAACGAACCAACGAAGGTTAGTATTATGTTTGTGAACACTTCGGGAACGGATGACATTGGGTCTACTGGTTTTCGTATAAGGAATCAGTTTTGATAGAGTAGCAATCTTGGCTTATTACGGGATGGGAGGATCGTTTGTTTGTACTGGCTTCCAGAGGGTGTCTAGTCGACTATTAGTGTTATATGGCTTGATAAGGGTGTCTAAGTTCGCTATTAGCAGCTTCGTGCTGGCTTGATAAGAGTGTCTAAGACCTTACTGGCTCTTTGGCAAGTGAGTAGGACCCAGTTAACTGGCCCTTTGGCAAGTGTTAGTCTGCACTGGCTTTTTGGAAGTGTCGAGTCGGAACCAGGAGACTTCTCATAATAAGCAACATAGTATTAGCTAGTTAATATTCTGTTTCGTATTACTAACTTATTTTTAATGGTGTAAAATAATAGATTATCCGTTCCGAATTATTATCTTAACACGAAAACTTCTAATATCGGCAGAGATGTGAACTTTATTATGTAATTAATTTATTAAAAACTTTACATTGTAATTTATAATCTAAATTAAATAAATAATTTAGTTATTATATACATCCGCATAAGAGAAAAAAAAAAACGAAAGTATAAACATTAGGCCCTTAAAATTAATTGCTTGTTGATACTGTATACGAATTTAGTCAGTTTGGGATTTGGGCGCGGACGAACTATATTTTGGATTGGAATCGATGAGTTTTAAAAAACTTTCTGACCAACTATTCGAATGTTCACTGAGTTTTTTATAATATTAAAAATATATTATTACATTATATAAACAGAATATTAAATTTACATATTAAATATGTTAACATAATTGATACTCGATGATTGACCAATTGAAAAATTCAATGAATATAATGTTTATTTCGATTCGATCGATGTTCAAATGATTATTCATCGATTCCACCCTCTAGCAAGTATGTCTCAGCTATTTTCCGGAAATTGAGCCAGATGGTGGTTAGCAAAATCTGGTTTTAATCATAAGTATAATGTTTTAGTATCTCGTTATCAAGTTTTTATATACATATCCCGAACAAGTTTATGAATTAACAAAATGAATATTAATTTCGCTTATACGATCAAAAAAAATGCTAGGTGTACCAAAAGGCAGGAAAACGCGCTTAAAAGTTTATTGACGCGAATTATTATGTGATAAGATAATATAAATTGTCTACATATTAGATAATAAATCGTTGGCTGAATCTGAATCATTACTGGCTTCTTGCAAAAGATCTTGGGATGGAATGCTATAATTTCAATAAAGCATTTGCTTAATATAGAATAATGATATGACAAATCAAAAAAATTAATGATTTATTAAATGTCGCGGATGATCGTGAAATCGGATGATGGTGAAATTTGGGGGTCTCAATTTGAAAATATAAACCCTACCAAAATTCACCTATACACTTTTATTAATAACCCTAACCCTAAATCCTAATTCAACCATAAAAAAAAATTTAACAAAAAAGGTCCTAAAAATTTTTAAAAATCGTACATAAAATAGATCAAATTTCACCATCATCCAATTTCATGATCATCCGTGACATTAAATTTACATGTTTGAATTCTTCTTTGGGTCCAAAAATTGATCAATTGAAGTAGTATTTTTAGACGCAATGGCAGGTTTTTTACCCATTCTGATTTATTTTAATAAAAGACTGCTTTAACAAATCAATGAAACGATACCGATTTAAAATCACAATAATTACCTTCTAGATTTAATCACTGTGCCGCGAAAAGTTTTAGTTAAAAGAGATTCGTCTGATTGTTTATTATCGTCATCAATGGTGGATGCCGTTTGTTCCGCATTATCATCTAACCTTGGCTTTTTAGAACGACTGGCTTCAGTTTCTTCATTACTCGCGTTAGAATTAGGATCAATTTCGTCAGTAAATTCATCATCTGAAAGCTCCAATGAATGTATTGGTTGACTGAGAACGATTTTTCCTAAAAAATTAAAATTAGTTTAAGGAATAGATGTTATCAAAATAAATTAACGTGAATAAATACCACTGGTGTTGAGCGCTTTTGTTAACTTTTTTATTTTCTTTTTTTTGGCATTTAATACTTGTTTAAACTTGTCAAACCAAAAAGAAAAATAAATAACGCCTTGTGTTTAGTATATAAAATCGTCAAAAGTTTTTTTTTTTAAAAAAAAAAAAAAATTTAGATTATTCCATTCACCTTTTCCATTAAGATTGTTTCGTGATTAACCTTTTCTGCAACCATAATCTCAATTTTTTCTTGCATTTTACCACGAATAGTTGCTAGTTCAGATAAGCGCGTCTCAATTGCTGTGCTTTTAGTCTTTTCGTTGAATTCAAAAAAAAAAAATTAAGTTCTATAAAAAAAAAAAATAAATAAAATATATATTATACAAAAATAGTAATATACCATATATTGTTTTCGCTCGTTAATAAAAAAATCCATCCACTCCTGCCACATTTTAACATTTTCAAATTGAGAAACGGGAGCCAATGTGGCATTTCCGATATTAAATTGTACAGTCTATTCAAATTTGAGAAAATTAAATAAAATCTAAAATATAAATAATCTTCAAGAAATGGCAGAAAAGGAATCAATACAAAACCGGTGCATTGGAAGAACTCGGAATTGACCATCTCCATGCGAACTATTAAAAAGTAAATAACAGTAAATATTGCTATACATTAATGTATTGAACCTAAACAATTAATATTTAATTATTACCCTGGCATACTTTTCTGAAACAGAAACTCGACATGATAATTTGTAGGATTCATACTCTTCTTGTCCCGATAATGATGCCTGTGTTGCTCCGCAAAATTTTGAAACATCAGGAATACCACTTGGTTTAGTCTGCTTTAAATCAGAAATCGTCACTTTTTGTTATCATAAACGCAAAATTAATGAATATAGGAATTAGTGATAGTATAAAAACGCGTTATATTAGAGGACGCAAGAAAGTAAGAAATAAGAAATCTACACGTTGTGGTCCAAAAGGATTTACAGTCGGTAATTGTTAATTCACACACAGCTTTTTCGTCAGGAGCTGACAAATCTAGTAGAGGATTGATTTGCCACAATGTTCTAACGTAAAACAATTTATCGTCATTAGAAGCTACACGGAAACACGAAACGGTCCTATCAGATTGGGTAGTCATAACCTTAGAGTACACATTTCCGAATTTCATATGAAATAGACTAGATCAACTCGTGTAACACATATTACTGTATTAAGGTTTATTTATTTTTAATTTTGTCCTTTAACGTTCGTTCTACCGAAACGTAGCATGATGAGCCTCTACATTCAGCACCTGTTCTTCAGTATCAGGACAAGCTCAACTGTGAGTACCAAAAAACGTTCATCTCTATCAGTTTACGTATACGTCACTCATGTAATTTTTTTTGTTTAGAAAACTTCAAAAATTCACGCAACCGAATTCATTGGTCATAAAAAAAAACAAGCATACACAACTTTTACGACAATCAAACATGGCAGATGGCATGCTACTCAATTATTTGGTTCATGGTGAAGCTCCCGCTATTGACTGCGCTTTCACCATTAAGGTCGCGAAGTCCGAAAGTGTTGATATCATGATCAAAGAAAAAAAGCTGCCTGCATTCAACCACCTTCGTGCCGCCGCTTCCTCTTGACAGCAATGTTAACAAGGTGCTCAAACAGCTTGTACTTGAAGATAATATCACAAAAGACGTTCAAAAATTGCTCCCAACGAAGAAGTTATCAAGCTATTTCACTGGATGAACCTGCCGAAGAACATCTTCATGTCATCGCCGAGCCTCCATCCGTAGCTGTCGGTGATGCACGGGTCAAAATTATAATATCGGGTACCCGATATATATAATATATTATTCCAGTAGAAACCATCCAAACGCAACTAACCTTAATTATGAAACGTGTTTCCGAATTGGAAAGCCGTGTCTACAAATTAGAGCAGGAACTTTACTAGTTTGTAACCTGTACTTTGCACATGATGCGTAATATATAAATTTATTTATTATATAATAATTGTACGTACAGTACATAATATTGTGTTACATTGTGTGATCAGTATTAGTTATAATATTTCAATATAAACTACGTTTTTTGTTTGGTTTCCTATCAGTTATAATGCGAAGATTTTGTTTAGATGTTACTCTTGATAGTGCTACATAAAGTTGACCGTGAGTAAAGACTGGGGTTTTTAAAAGACCAAAGTGTGATAGGCTTTGTACTTGAGATTCGTTTATTGTTATAGCAAAGGCTAAAGATATTGGAAATTGTCAGCATTGCATTGCAAAAGGTAGATTTGTGGTTGTTGGAGTTAATGTAATACGGGGAATTAATACGTTTGTTCCTATATATTTTCCAGTTATAATTTTAGCTTCTATTGTGTGTCGATAGAATTTGCAACAGATAAGATGGGTTCCATTGCAGAGTCCTTCATTTGGGTTGAGATTTCTGAGGAGTATTCTCGGAGCACCTACTTTTAATTGTAGTTTATGAGGAGGAAATCTATTAATGTTAATAGAATTGAGGAACTCAACCGGATAAAGATGGGGTTGGTCATTTTCTTCCTGGTTTGTCAAGGAATCTGCGCTAAGATCGGTTTTTACATTATTATCTAAAAAGAAGTTTAGGATAATATTATTCATCATATCTATATCAGAATTTGTAGGTGCATTTTACAAAGTAGTTTTCATCTAGAATATGAAAGTTTATATTAGGGTATACAAAATCTATAAGATCTTGTATAGTGGAGAAGTTAAGTATAATGTTGTTGGGGAGTTCTATAGTGTTAGTTTCTTTTTCCTTGTATGGGATTTTGCCTTCTCCTATTTGTAAAAGCCAGTTAGCAAAGTTATTTTGTTAATTAGTAATTATATTGGTAGTGGCTTGGGATAGGCACATGTTGATTTGAAGATGCATAATTTGTACAGGTTGCCATACTGAAAAATGACAAAGTGAAGCAGAGATTATTTCATCACAGTTAGCTTTGGGTATGACTAGGAGTATTTGTCAAAAGTCTCCTAGAACTATTTATTGTTTTTCCTCTGAAGAGTTGATTTTTAAGGTTATGGTCAGTCAATTTCATGATGTTGCATATGGTTCTGTCTAAAGCTTTGAATGCATATTTATAGATCATTAGGGCTTTGTTCTATATTATTAGTTTTGTTAGTTTAATAAAGGCATTCAGGTCACTATTCTGAGATATATTGCATGTTAAATTTTTGTTAGAATAAAAGAAGATTTTAAAATAGAAATGTGCTATCCTACCACCTTGTAGCAGTAATGACACTATGCAACTGTGAGGGCAATTTGACCTTTAGAACATACTGCTATGAGTTGAGTATTGTATAAGAATGTTTTTTTTGTGCTCTTAGGACCATCTATAAAAAATATTTTTGCTATAGTGCAAACAACCTAGACTGACAAATAAAATTAATGATATTCAAATTGCTAATCTTCAAAAAAAAATAGTAACCAAAAAATACTATCCTAAAATGTTAAATCAAAACAAGCTAAACACTTTTACAGTTTTTAATTTTTTTTAAATCTATTTATAAAAAAGTTATAGCAGATTGAAATTATCCCTTAGATTGTAGTAGAACACAGGCAAATTTGCCTGCGTTTTTGCACTTTTTTAGCTCTGATTTACTTTTTTAAAATGCTAAAATAATTAAATAAAACTTTGTACAATTATATTTGAAAATAAGGATTACTTTTTTGCAAAATTAGTTTTTATATTATAAGAAAATAAATTATAGTTACATATAAGCTGAAAATAGATAATTTTAAGAAAAAATTTTTTTAAAAAATTTTATTACAATTTTTCTGCGATCTTATTTAGTTTTAGTTTTAGAACTATAGTTCTTAAGACAATATTGTAGTTTATATAAAGGATGACAACTTTCATTATTGCAACTTTAATGATTTACTTGTAAAAATTAAGACTTGTATTAGAAGTAAAGATTTTTTTTATAGACAGGAACATATAAAATTTGAAAAAATCTAAAGAAAAATTTTAATAGTAAAAATGCCAATACAAGAACTTTAAACATTTATTATATTAAAGTTTTCTAATGATTTTAAAAAAAATTTATAACAAAGTTACTAAAACAAAACTCAAAGAATATTTTTTACTTAGAAAAGATATGGCTAAAATCAATATTTAAAATTTTATTAAAAATTTTAAAATACGCAGGCAAATTTGCCTGTGTTACAATCTAAGGGATAGTATTTTTATAATTAAATATAAAATTTGGCTGCCCTATATATATTATAAAACAAGCAATTTGGCCACTCTATATATACTAAATTTGGTTACTTTAGATATATTAAATTTGGCTGCTCTATATATACTAAATTCAGCCACCCTATATATACTAAATTTGACTGCCATATGTCTACTAATTGGGCTACTAAATTTGGCTGCTCTATATATATGCAACATGACACTTTTTGTATACTATTAAAGCAATTTATAACAGTAATTTGGCAAATAAGCATGTGCTACTTTGCAGCATGTGCTGCCAATTATTTGTCAAATTATCATATTCAACAATTTGCCAATAATAATGTTATCTAATTTAAAACTGGTTCCAATCTGAATAAATTTAGATTTGCCTAAATTCGAATTATGATTTTAAAATAGTTAATTTGGCTATATATAATAAAAATATCAAATTTGGCTATATATAATGAAAATATCAAATTTGGCCATATATAATGAAATATCAAATTTGGCTGCATATAATGAAAATATCAAATTTGGCCACATATAATAAAAATATCAAATTTGGCTACATTATGTAAATTTCAGATTTGGCTGCTAGAAAATTTCATTTGTTAGGACTAGGTTGTTTGAACTATAGTAAATTATTTATTGTATTTATTACATATTAAAAATAGTGTGTTGATCTGAATTTAATTGTTGTAGATATATATTTAATTGATTACTTATTGTTTTTTGTCATAGAAGAGTTTTCATCTATTAACCAGTTTGTGAGAACTAGAGTTGTTTCTTTAGAAATAGGCATTAGAAGAAAGTCTGAAAGTGATTTATTATATTAAAAAAGAATAAATTGTAGGTAGTTAAGTATGATATTGTTTAGAGTTTCAATAGTTGGTCCTGGAGTTTATAATTTGCTAGATGTTTTAAATCATCTGTTAGTGAAATTAAATTATTATTTTATAGGCATACAGGATTAGAGGGATTACAGAAAAAAAAATTGTTGCAAACAGGACTTGCAAGTATGTGCTTGATTTTATAGATGCAACTTCTTGGTAATATTTTTTCTATTCATAATCTTCTTGTAAAAGGCCTTGCATGCATCTGTGAATGTTTCATAAGGTTTTTTATTTATTGTTCAGAGATTTTCAAATGATGTTGCTTCAGGTATTTTGGTAAAAAGCATTTGTAAATAGTAACATTTACTGGCATTTGGATTAACAAAGTATATTGGCCAATAGTATTTTCTTGTTTTTTACATTTTTATTTCTTTTTTTTTATTCTATACTCATTTTTTAGAAAAGTCTATATAGGTAAGTTTTTTAGTATCATTGTAGATAGCATTTGCAACAAACTATTTGGTTAGTATTTTTTATTTCAAGCCCTTTGTATTGTATAATAGTATTTAAAGATTCACCCAGATGAGATTTGCTATTCCTCATCCACATTATGCTATCTCAAAATCTTACTAGGGTAACCCCTGTGCATTTTTAACAAAAATGCTTTTCTCGTGATCATACCCTAAATTTGATCCTAACCCTAATTCTAATTTTAACCTTAACTCTAACCCTAACCTTAATATAACTAGAGTTTTATTTTTATTTGAGGAGGGGATGAATAATTCACCCAAGTGATGAATAAATTATTTCTTATTATAATTATTATACTACACAATATAATTCTTCATTAATATAAATCAAATAGTTGTTTTTAGACTTTTCAGAATTATAAAAGATGTATTGTGATAACTCACAATGAGTATGCTTCTAATATCAGTATATGTCATTTATATTTGTGAAGAAATTAAGCTTTAAAGAGAGGTAATTAGATTTTTTTTAATATATGTGTATATATAAATTACTATAGTAAATTATATAGTAAAAAAAAAAAAGTTACTATAATAAATTTTTTATTTATCAATAAAATAATCAAAAAAATTTTATTTTTATCAATTCAGTAACCTAATAAGTATATTAAATTAATGGGTATTGTACTAAATTTAGAACAGCGCAAAAAATTAATTACGACACAACCACAAGTTTAATTTTAACTAAAATTAGCTAGAATATTTATTACGTATAGCTTTACTTATATGTAAAATTTTAGCGCTATTTACTAATAAAAATTTTGTGAAAAGTGATTGCAAAGTGCCACTGTTGTGCAAAAATTTTGCTGTACTAAATTTAGTACAACAAAAAAAAATCGATACTTCCAAAAATTATATAATAAAATGGTGTAAAAAAATATATATAAATTGCCTATATCGACCCTTCATTTAGATATATTTAGATTATAAATAATGGTCACTGAAGCAACTAAAACACACACCCTTTGAATTGTTACAAGCACAGTGATATCTTGTTCTTGTACCACAATACATACAATGAAGCTGTGAATAAATTGTAATATTTTGGGTTTTTTTTCTTTTAGGAATAGGCAATAATTTATGCTATGTCTCAGTTTGTGTTCTTGACCGTTTTCTGGACGAATTTGGTGATGAATTTCTTAAATTTAAATAATCTCCATTAAGAATTTCAAAAGCCAATTGTCATCTAAAATCAAAATGCGAAACATCATATGCTCCATTATGCCATTTTTTAAATGATAAAAATGCATTAGCTTCGGCGATTTCAAGTAGAAAAGCAAGTACACGCATTTCCTAGTTTGATCCACGAATTATATCATGAAAAGAAGTCATATTATCACGAATCTATCAATTAAAATAAAGTTAAATATTTTAAGTGATTTTTAAGTGATATTTAATAGTTATTTCATAATTCATTATTAATATCGGCCCATAAAAGTAATAATAGTATTGTGTATTATTATACCAAAGCTATAATAATACACAATATTAAAGTTGATATTGATAACAGATTTATAATGTAAGGGGAGTAACAAAAATCAGGTGATTTTTTAGGGGGGGAGGGGGGTAAAAAAAGTTGAAATTATATATAAGAACCTGACTATTTATATATTAAGGAAGAAAGAGGGGGTAGGCCTCTGATAAAAAATAATCAGGTGATTAATGACACTGCTCTAACTAATTAATTTATAAACTTGTTAACTTATAGTATTTGCTCTTTATTCAGATCAAATATCGAAATTATCATGCATTTTCCAATAAAATTTTGAGAAAGCTTATAATTAAATTCAAGGTAATGATCATTAATTCATAATACTGAAAATAAAGATAAAAAATATATATTTACACAATAACCAAATAAGTAATTAGAACTCGTACACAAATAAAATAAAATAAAATAAAATACAATAAAATAAATAAAATAAAATAAAATACCTGGTTATTAGTATTAACGGCGCCCTTTGAAGAGGAGTATTCAGAAAAAATTTTTGGTTGTGCAAATTTAACTAATGATGAATTATTACATCTCTTGACTATATATTCAACTTCATCACCCTGAGTTGTAGTTGATGCTATTGCAATAAGGAAGCTTCCAGAAATCAGCTGATTTTTGTTTACTATGAGCCTACCCTACCCATCCACACCTGATACCCCAATTAGCCAATCAGATTTACAATTATTAAAAGTTAAATATAATATTTAATACAGTACGGGCATCCTTAAACCAACAAGTTTTTTATATAGGTGGGCAAATTTTTAATATATATTGTATAACCTTATATAAAATAAAGCAATATTATTGGATAATATAAATATTAGAATATAAACCAACATTAATAAAAAATTTTTTTATAATTTTGGCCAAAATTATAATAATTTTAAATAATTTTGGCCAAAATTAAAGTGGCCAAATTTGTAAATTTATTAATAAAATTAGGTAATTTTAAAAGATTATAACTTGATAAAATTCTAATTAACTAAAAAAATTAACTTCATACCTTTGTTCTTTAGGTTTGATTTTATTATTTTATAAAGAGATTTGGTTCATAACTATTCTAGTTTTTTTATTTATAACCTTTTAAAGATCATATATTTTATATATTGATTTAAGAATACCTGCACTGTAGTAAATAACTTTTGAACTACTGAACCAAATTCGATGATTCAACTACCAAAATGATCCTCTCAACAAGAGGATTCTAGCGAGCCCAAAATTGTTAAAATCCAATCACAAAATCCTGTGATTGGAATAGATTTGTGTTACTATAAAAGTTCTATAATTTATTAACCTAATTATAGTAGCACAAATTGATTTCAATCTTAGGATCCTGTGATTGGATGTTAACAATTTTGGGCTTGTTAGAATTCTCTTATTGAGAGAATCATTTTGGTAGTAAAATCATCGAAATTAGCCCAGTAAATCAGAAGTTATTAACAATTAAATATTAAATTTTAATTGTTAATAACTTCTGATCTACTTGGCCGATTTCGATAATTTTACTACAAAAATGATCATCCCAATGAGAGAATTCTAACAAGCTCAAAATCGTTAAAATCTAATCACAGGATTCTAAGATCAAAACAAATTTGTGTTACCATAAATAGATTATAATTATTTAATAAATTATAGAACTTTTATAGTAACACAAATCTATTCTGATCACAGAATCCTGTAATTGAGTTTTAAAAATTTTGGGCTCGCTAGGATCCTCTCATTGAGAGGATCATTTTGGTAGTTGAATCATCAAATTTGGTCCAGTAGATCAAAAGTTAATTATTAAATATTATTAATAAATCTATAATTTTGGTCAAAAATAATTTTGTAGCTTTGGCCAAAATAATGAAATTTTGGCTGGAATTACACCTGATACTTCAGCTAACCCATCCACCCACCCAGAAATCAGCTAATTTCTGGAAGCTCTCTAATGCATTGTAGTTTTTTGATTTTTTAAAAATGCCGCAATTAAATGCGTACTTTTAACAACTGGAACTTTGGAAAAATAGGATCCACATGTATTGTCAAGTTTTTGAATCATATTCTGAGGGTAATTAAGAGGCCATCCGTGCCTTTTCTTAACATAAAAAATACTATACAAACCATTTTCCATTAAAAGTAAACAAAGTTTTGGCGACCCAAACCAACTGTCACCAACAATAGCATGTCTATTACCAAACCATGGTCATGTTAATCGGAGTACATAGGCAGCAGTACTATCATATTCTGATGTAAACTGCTTTTTTTGTTCAATTTCCTTCTCTTTACATAGTTCTAGTTGAATGATAATATTTGTAAAACCGTCTGCAACTGTTTTTCACTCTTGTCCAATTGGATGTGGTTTTTGTGGTATTTTACGACGACCTGGGATCTTATTTTTTTCGCCTAACCATGAATTCATAGATTCATCAATGCATAAAGTATTTCCAGGCCTTACGGCCTCAATTAAATTACTATTAAATGCATTAATAAAACTACTAACAGAGTATAAAAGATCATTAAAATTTGGAGTATCTAATTCGTTTGGCATCATTAAAGTGTAGTAGGATACTATTTGTTCAAATCGTAAACAACTTATCCAATGTTGAAAATTAAATGGTACTATAGGTTGTGTAATTTCTGAATTAGAGTTTCAATCCGAATATAAATATATCCAAATTGATATTTTGTTAAAAATTTATAGTAAAACATAGTAATTATATCTGGATGCATCCGGATATAAAATAAATCCAAATATAAAAACTTAGTAAAGTCTTAACTCTACTCTGGATTTGTTCTTCAATAAAACTGATGGTCAGCAACAGGAAAAGCGGACATTAACACCTATAAGCCTAACCATCTTATATATTCATTAATACTTACAATTACCCAGTTCGAAGTATTTCTTCCACGTATATTAATAGAGTCAATTAGGGAGCTTCCAGAAATCAGCTGATTTCTGGGTGGGTGGGTGGGTCAGCTGAAGTATCAGGTGTAATTCCGGCCAACATTTCATAATTCCGGCCAAAGTTGCAAAATTATTTTTGACCAAAATTATAGATTTATTAATAATATTTAATAATTAATAACTTTTGATAAACTGGACCAAATTTGATAATAAAACTACCAAAATGATCCTCTCAAAAAGAGGATTCTAACAAGCCCAAAATAATTAAAATCCAATCACAGGATCCTGTGATCGAAATAGATTTGTGTTACTATAAAAGTTCTATAATTTATTAAATAATTATAACCCATTTATAGTAACACAAATTTATTTCGATCTTAGGATCCTGTGATTGAATTTTAACGATTTTGGGCTTGTTAGAATCCTCTCATTGAGAGGATCATTTTGGTAGTAAAATCATCGAAATCGGCCCAGTAGATCAGAAGTTATTAACAATTAAAATTTAATATTTAATTGTTAATAACTTTTGATCTACTGAGCCGATTTCAATAATTTTACTACCAAAATGATCCTCTCAATGAGAGGATTCTAACAAGCCCAAAATCGTTAAAATCCAATCACAGGATCCTAAGATCGAAATAAATTTGTGTTACTATAAATGGGTTATAATTATTTAATAAATTATAGAACTTTTATAGTAACACAAATCTATTTCGATCACAGGATCCTGTGATTGGATTTTTAACAATTTTGGGCTCGCTAGAATCCTCTCATTGAGAGGATCATTTTGGTAGTTGAATCATCAAATTTGGTTTAGTAGATCAAAAGTTATTTACTATTAAATGTTATATTTAACTTTTAATAATTGTAAAATCTGATTGGCTAATTGGGGTATCAGGTGTGGGTGGGTGGGGGTAGGCTTATACTAAACAAAAATCAGCTGATTTCTGGAAGCTCCCTTACGAACTGCTCAATATAATTAAGTGGAAGAAATCGATGAAATAATTTATATAGTGAAGCTAAACTTATTAATGAAATATTAACTTCGCATACATGATCATATACTAGATTAATTGCATGTTGGTCAATGGTTACTGGTTGCTCTCGCTAGTTTACTGAGATACTAAGGCCAATTACATCCATATTCTGCTCTTCTTCTTCTTCCAAGCTACTTCACTATTGTCAGATAGTGCCTCAGGTGCTAATAATGACTCTGTTACCGTTTGTTCTTCTTTGAGATAGTTGGTTTCTTATATTGTAGTTACCTGCAAGGACATCCACAATCACATTTTCAATTTTATCAAAACGTACTTGATATGCTTGGCGTTTTCTTGCAGTTAATTCTCTAATAATTGTACTATTTAAATATAAATTTTTCCAATCATCTCCACATTGCTGAAAATGCTGTTGTATTATATTCTGTGGTAATACTGTTGTTTTACAGCTTACCCACTCTCCAACAGCTAACTTGCGCGATATTCTCGGCATTGTAATGATTTTAGCAGAGAATTTTTACCATTATTTACTTAAAAACTTGCATTCGAATTTTTTTTGTGCTATAGTTTATACTTTTTATAGATTATATCTATGAACGCATCTATGATCTACCTTTATGACTTCATAGATACACCAATTAAATTATTAATTCTTTCACTAAATATAGATGACCAAGATAATGAACTGCGTATGAAATATAGCTCCCTGGCCTAACCAACGGTAGAACACCAACTACTCTACAAGAAGTTGGAAGTAGTACAGAAATGTATTACAAAATCCAGTTGGGAGTAGCTGTGTCACATAGGTGGAGTGAGAGCTAGCTTGCTGAGGATAGGAGTGGTTCTCACTCGGGCCAGTTACGCAATATAGCCGGTGCTCACCTACCTTTAGGGGAAGTATCTGCTAACCAATCCAGATAGCATATCTGCAGTAATATACAATAAGATTACTGAGAGTAGTGGGCAAAGCTTAGCTTGTGCCCCCACCAGCGCATGGGTATTTCAGGACACCAAGTAACTGTGAGGTTACGATCGGCAAGGCCCTTGACCTACTTGGAAGTATAGGATCGGCAATATGAGAGAAGCAGGGAATATAGTAAATAGCGGAATAACAAAATAGGGATTAGTCCAAAAATCCAAGTTATACAGAAAATGGAGTATGGAAAGCTCTGGTAGGTTTAGGTCACAGATAGTCAAGAATGTCTGAGTCTCTTGTACTTAATGTAGTATAATATTGTATCACATAATATATACAAACATATACTTAATAAAAAAATCTTTGAGGCACAACCTCACTTTAAAAAAAAAAAAAAAGATAATGAACTGCATTTTTGGCGGGTTTGGGTCAAAATCCCGACAAACAAAATCCCAACAGGTCATAATCCAGACAAAAAAATCCCGACAATCAAAAATCCCGACAATCAAAAAAAGCTTTCCTTGAGCAACTTTACTATAAAATCAACTAAACCAAACCCTAGTCCAGGTGCCTACCCTAATCCTATCCTAGGCACTTACCTAACCCTAACCTAACTTAAATAAATTTAATGATTTTTTTGTTGTCGGGATTTTTGGGAATTTTATTGTCGGGATTTTATTGTCGGGATTATGACCTGTCGGGATTCTGTTTGTCGGGATTTTGACCTGCTCCCTTTTTGGCCAGGTTATAACTAGTTAGTGCCGGTTATATGAGTAGGAATTTCTTAGAAGTGCTATCAAAATTTGATCTGCAAATCCGATTAAGCTCTAAAAATTCTTGCTAAAAAAAACCTGCATGCACCTAATTGTTAAATGTATACTAATTATTTTTAATTATCAAAATGATTGTTAGATATTCATTTATATATCATATAAATTTCATATAATAGCTAATGATTTATTTTATTTTATTTTAGTTTTAAGACTGTACTAAATTTAGTACATTGTACTAAATTTAGTACAGCAAACAAATGCCCATTAAAAAAATTAAAAATTAATTTGTACAAAAAATATTTTAATCAGAGCTATTTGAGATACAAATCTTTTTGTACTAGCCCATAGTTATTAATAATTAAATTAATAAATTTGTGTTATTTTAGTTAATTATGGTTGTCAATTTTTCACTTCGATATTGTTAAAATTTTAATTGCAAACATTAAAAAAACATTTATGCACTCTAAAGCTCACAAATCTTGATACATGCGTTATCTAATGCAACATAGGTTAAATCAACAATCAAATCCCTCATTAAGATTTATGCTATTACCTGTTGCTACTCATTGAAATATGTAGTTTCAAATAGCATTTTATATCTGTGACTATTTAGAATACATTAAAGGATTTTACAAGGATGAGCTAAAAATTGAACAAACCAAAGCTGTTAAAAAAATAATGGATATTTTTAATAACTTTGAAGAAAGTAGCGAGTGCACATTTACTTGACCTTTATTACATAATTCTATTTGTTGAAAATAGAATTCAACAACTTGAAATTTATTTGCAAAATGGAAAATCTAGCACAGATTTTTGGACCAATATTAACTCTTGTATTACAAATCTTGGATCAGATCTGTTTACTTTTAATGAGGTATTTCAACAAGCTTTTGTTGCTGCATATTCAAAGTTTAATGATCACTTTTTGCAATATTCTTTCTGTTCCTTTTTTATTGTCTTACAAGTTTTTGACCCCCAATTTGTTAAGTTAGCAATTCTTAATCGTAACATTCAAAATTATTTAATTTAAATTACATTCTTCTGATGCTTTATTACAAGAATGGGCTCTTTACTGTAATTTGGATTTAGCTTTAATCGATTTTGATTATTTAGGCGAATTTTGAGATAAAATGCCTATTTTGCTTTATCTTTTAAGTAATCTATATATTAAAATACAAATGTGTGTAACTAGTTGCTTTTTCCAGATCAGTCCAAATAATAAAAAATTCATAAAACGTATAATACAAACATGTGTAACCAGTTGCTTTTTTCTGAATTAGTCCAAATAGCGAAAAATTTACAGAATGTGATCTGGTTTTTTTATCTAATTCATGAAACACAATCTGTTTTTTTTGTCTAATTCATAGAACACGATTTGTTTTTTTTAGAAGAATTTACAAATCAGGATCCAAAATTGAAAATAGTTATAAATTAGGGTCCAACTTAAAAATGTTGAAAATATTACAATATGTATCTAGATATTTTTTATTTTACTAGGCTAATTTTAATAATTTGACTATTATTAAAATTAGAAAAATCACCTTTATAACTTTATTTAAAATTTAATATAATTACTTAATAAAAATTTTTTATTATTAAATATAAAATTTTTTAGCAACTAGTTTATTAATAAAATAATCTAAATACTCTTTTACCTTTAAAATTTGATAAAAAGATACTTAATTTTGAAAAATTTTATTAAAAATTCAAAATCAAGTAATTTTGCTTCAAATTTTAAAATAATTAAGATAAAATATAAGACAAAATATACTTATTTAATGTAATTTTTGGTTTTGAATAAGTTTACTTAGTACAATAAGTTATATCAATTAGGACCCTGAATATCTAGTACAGAGGCATATATTATGCATTCTAGCAAAAACTTCCAAAATTTAAAAATTAAAAAAAACAGTTTTTGGCAATTATCTTGGCATCTATTGGTCCAATTTGAATGAATTTTTTTAAAATAAAGCTCTCAATGAGGTGTATCTAACAAAAAAAAGTTTATTCAATTCTGATTACTGGATTAGAAGTTATTTAAGTAAATATGGTTTTGTTATTTTTAGCAAATTAGATTCAAATTGACCAAAATCCAGTTATGACCTATATGAAAAATGTCCAGGGTCCTAATCAATTAGTAAAATTTTCAAGTAATATATAGTCTGATCTTATTATAATTACTTGTTTGAAAATTTAATTCAGATGACTATAAAAGGCATAACTATTTTAAAAAACCTTAATATAATCATATTAATAGTAAATAAAAATAATTAGTAAGAGTACTAATATTTATTAGATAATATTTTAGAGGGTGGGTGATCAAACCAAATCTTACCTTATATAAAAATTTTAGCCAATTAAATTTGACAAAAATATTATCTGAGAGTGGGGTAAGCCTCTATAGTAAATGGATATTAGGTAATAAATGTCAGTACTCTAACTATATCAAATAATTTTTAATCAATTGCAATTGTTGCTATATATAAACTTTGATTTTCTATAAATAAATTATTTACTGCACATTAAATAAAGTTGCTTTACATATTAATTTAATTATATTTTAATTTTTATTAATACAATTTTACATGTTATATTATACTAATAAAAAATCAAAAAATTAGAGATAGCTTATTTTAAGTGAAAAAGATTTTTTAGTGATTATAAGTAGTCACTATATAGAAAGTCCAAAATTTACTATATAAATCAATCATAAGTGCTTAAGTAAATATGTTTAGAAGATCATAAGGGCGCTGACATTTATTACCTAATATCCATTTACTATAGGGGCCTACCCCCTACCCCCAGGTAAGATCTATAAATAGAATTTTGGCCAATCAAATTTAACTAAGGTAAGATTTTCTTGACCCCCCATCCCCTAAAATATTACCTAATAAATGTCAGTGCCCTAATAACAAAAAACTCTTTCTGCTGATCCACATTTCCAAAAACAGTAGAAAAGAAAATCCTAGTCAAAAACAAAAAGTACACTAGATAACGTGTCAAACACAAATAATAAAAAAGAAAGGTTTCTAAAAATAAGCAGTAGTTTAGTATTAGCACTTAGCACAAAAATAGTGGATAAGAGGCTAGAAAGAAAAATTTCGTTTTTTAAAAAATTTTTTGGAAAATTTTGGTGAATTGCTTGAGACCCTGTAACGCCGATCTGTTTTGATCAATTATTCTACGTGTCAACAAACAAACAAATAGTTCAAAACAAGTAAACAAACAAGTCACGTGGGAATTTAGTCAAATTTTTAGTAAAAACAAATCGATCAATTAGATAAACAATCAACAACAAATAAACAAACACGTAATTGTAGAACAATCTAGAATTAGAAATATAAGTTCAATGAATATCCAACCGGTTCCAGATTGGAAAATCAAGTTTCTAAAAGAAGGCTGTTATGTATTAAGATGTGGCGTACATGAGTATATGAAGTATTTAAACAAATCTTGTACGAGAACTCAAATGGTCGATATCGAAATAGCAAGGGCTATTCAGACAATTTCAGCTGAAAAATTATGTTTAATAAGACATCTTCTTGAAAATTATCGCCAAATAACAGAGAAGCAGTTAAAAGAGATTCAAGAAGAAAGTGAAAAAGAGAAGAGCGAAAGAGTGAAAACATAACGAAGAAAGAAGATTTTATTAGATGCAGAGTGTAGTACAGTCGACTATGGCATAGAAGAGATAGAAAAGAGTGTCTCAGAAAACATAGAAAAACATTTAAAAAGGAAAAATTCATTAATTATAGAATGTAAAACAGTTAATCATGGAGTAGAAAAGATGGAAGATATCATTCTAGCAGTTAAGGAAAGTAGTAGAGGTAATCCAACAAAAGTAGTAATAGAAGAAAAGATGAACATAGACTGCCAAACAATTATCGAACAAAAGAAGAAACCAGAAGATATTATGTTAGTAGACAAGAAGAACAATAAATTGGATGTAACAAAATCTATAGTAAAGGAAAGAATGAACATAGATCACCAAGAAATGTCAATACAAGACGAGGAAGAAAATTTGAGAAGGAGTGCAAGAAATATTGAAGACGTAGAATTGTTACAACAACAAGTAGAAACAGAGCTTAATAGAGATGCCAAGGTGTGGAAGAGTAAGCCGAAAGGAAGTCACACTGTATGGGATATTCCATCTGATATCTCGCCACGAAAACTAAAGAAAGAATTAAGTTTTTTCAGATATATTTCAATTATTCAATGGAAAGGAAGAACTTCAAGTAGTGCAGCACAGGTGCAAGTTATTTTTAAAAATATAAAAAGAAAACAAGATTGGGAAAACAAGTGGGCAGTTCCAATGGCAAATGGAAGGTTGTTGAGAATGTCTTCAGAGGTGTTTGACAAGGAAGTTCTTGTCAAGAGAAATCAGTATAAAACAAGAGTAACGAACGTACCAAAGTAGCTTTATTACTAAGACAACTTAGTAGAGTGAAAGCAAAATCAGTTTATATTACAAACAATAGTAATGGCAATCAAAGAAAAGTAGCAGTAGTATATTTCGAGTCAGAGGAGGATTTAAGAAAAGCATGGATCTCTGAAGAGTATTATTATAACACCAAACTTGAATGGTTAAAATTGAATAAGAGAGAAGAAATGGAGTTTGATAAAGACAAAAAGTATGTACAACAGGTAGTAAGAGATAAAGGAAAAGGAAAATATATAGAAGAGAACAGAAGTAATACATTCAGGGAAAGGAGAAATTTTTGGAAGAGACAAGCAAGCAGAAAGAAAGAGAAATATATAGAACCAAGAGAAAGAATACAGAAAAGAAGAGAAGATTTTATGGCCAAGCAAAGCTCGTTGTGCAATAAACAAATTTGTACCAACAAAGGGCACAGTGAAGAGCTAGTTAATGAAGAAATTCGTTTGAAGTTCAATGAGCTAGAAAGATTGATTAAGGGCCTGGTAAGGCCAAATTACTCCTAACAGCCGCACTAGTTGAATTAAAGGAAAATAGTAGGCAAACAGAGCCTACTACACAAAATAGCGCAAACAAGTCAACTATTATTGCGCAAAAACAAGAAGTTGTGATTAAAGTAGCATGCCACAATATTAATAAAATTAAAAATAATAGAAGCAAATTAGAAGCATTACTAGGTTGGGCATGTGAAAAGGAAATTGAAATATTAGGGATAGTAGAGACGAATGCAAATGAAAAGAATTTAAAGTATCTATTGGAAGGAAAGAATTTTAAAGGTTTCTGGACAAAGGACAAGATTAAAAAAAGGAAAGGGTCAGGTGTCAGCATATTGGTTAGTAAGAGGTGAGAAAGGCATTTAGGAAAAGTCATACGGTTTGAGGAGTATATGATAGAAGCAAGATTTTACTTTAGAAAGTTTGAGTTGATCATAATAGTAGTCTACATTCCTCCCAATGACAAGGAAGTTGCAAAAAAGATTCAGCAAAAAGTGGTTACGGAATTTTTGGAGCGTTCTACCAATGCACAGTTTATAGTGATGGGTGATTTCAATCACATAGTAGATAAGGAGCTTGATAGGATGGGACCAAGCGGAGTTACATCGACGAAGCTCTTACCGTTACATAAATGGTTTAAAAATCAGAGATTTATTGATGCTTTTAGAGTGTTAAATCCTGGCTTTAAGAAGTTCACCTGGTTTGGTCAAGATACAAAGTCCAGAATTGATCAGATCTGGATATCAGAAAATTTGAGCCTTGGGCTATGCAAGGCTAAAATTAAAGAAGCTGAAGTAATTACAGCGAGTGACTACGAAATAGTAACAGCAGAGATTTCATGTAAGCAATAGATAAAGTTATATAATTTGATAGAGGAAAAAGAAAAACTCCAGCAAGAGTAGTGTACATGTATAATAAAGCAACGAAGAAGAATTGGGAGAACTATCAAAATAACCTTGAGGTGTTCTTAAAGAAAAACAAGGGCTTAAATAATTGTTTTGAAAACGAATCAAAAGATAGTATCAATACTATATGGGACATTATTTACAATGGTATCAAGTATGCTGCAAACAAGAACTTACCCAAAAAGAAGATAGTCAAGGAGGAGAGTAGCAAGAAACAGAAACCTCAGAAAACAGAACTGCACAAAACAAGTATACAGTTGAATAAAATTATAAGTAAAATCAGGAAGGTTGTGGCAGGTAAACGTGTTTTTTGGAACCTAGAAGAGATAAACAAAGAAATTGTGGCAATAAATAGAAAGGGTAATTGCGAAGTGCCAGTAGTAAAATCAGATAATGGAAAAGAGCTCGTATTGTGGCTGCAACATGCAAAGTTGAGGTGGAAAGGGCTAAGAGCACAAGAGAAGATTGAGTTCGAGAAACAGTCAGAAAAAGAGATAAGAGATGCAATTGACAGAAGGTGTGAAAGAATTGATGGTGATATTGGAAAGATGTTGATTAGTTTGCTTGAAAAACCAACCAATAAAATAAAAATTGATAGAGTGCTCGAACAAAAAGGAGATAGTTGGGGTTTAATAAATACACCAGAGCTAGTACTAGAAAAAACAAGAGATCATTTTTGTGAACAATTTAGAGAAAGAGAGGTTTTACTAGATGAGGAGGTGTTCGAAGAGTTTTATAGGCCATTGAAAGAGGTGAAAGTTGAATAGTACAATGATCTTGAAGAAAAGATTTCGGAAGAGGAGTGGTCGAATACAGTAAGAGAGATAAAGAGTAATACAGCTGCAGGAATTTCAGAAATAGGATATGTGTTGATCAAAAATGTTAGCAAAGAAACACAGAAAAAGTTTACAAGACTTGCTAGCTTGTACATGAAACATAGCTGTATACCTGACAAGTAGAAGGTTGCGCAAATCTACCCGATTCCAAAGAGTGAAAATTGGGGTTATCATTTAAACAATATACGGCCTATAGCGCTTCTAAAAACATTTAGGAAATGTTTAACAAAAATCGTAACTAAAAGACTATCCAAAATAATGGTCGAGAAGGAGATATTGAAGGGCCAAATTTTGCTGGACTACCTGGGTGTTCGACAGCAGAAGCAATTCATTTGGTAGAAATGATTGTTGAAGAGGCAAAAAAAAATAGAAAGGAGCTTTGGGTAGTTTTACAGGATATGAAAAAAGCGT
Source organism: Gigaspora rosea (assembly GCA_003550325.1). NCBI lineage: Eukaryota > Fungi > Glomeromycota > Glomeromycetes > Diversisporales > Gigasporaceae > Gigaspora > Gigaspora rosea. The sequence continues at coordinate 56,757 of QKWP01001079.1, forward strand.
ACGATTCGGTATCAATTAGAACTTTAAGATTTGCACTTCAGAGAGTTAAGCTACCAGAACAAGTAATTAGGTTCGTGGTAGATCTATTTAAAGGTAGAAAAGTTAAAGTTTTGACTGAATTTGGCGCAACAAAAGAATTTGAAGCAGGTGACGGTATCGAACAAGGTGAAACAATTTCTCCTTTAATATGGAGAATTTTTTATGATCCGCTTCTTTGACGGATACAAGATGATGCTGAACTTGGTTATAGAGTTCAACAAGACGAGCTGTTAGATATTAGAACAAACTCGGTAAAAGTAAATGAAGTGCGGCAGGCAGCAGTAGCTTTTGCTGATGACACCATATGGATAGCTGAGAGTAAAAACTAGATGGAAAAGTTAATTCAAATCTTGCAAAGGTTCTTTAAGTTTAACGATATTCATATTAACAGCAAGAAGTCCAAGCTACTTGTTATAAATGCTAGTATCCAGAAGGAAGAGAAATATATTAAAATTGGCAAGGAGCGAGTTCAAGCAGAAAATAAGAAATCGTTAGTTTGGGTGCTCAGAATTTGGCTAAATAGTAGCACTAATGAACAGTAGTTAGAGAAAAAAGCAAAGTTGGTAGTAAGACAGTTTATGTGGGCAATACGTCACAAGAAGATGACTATAAGCCAGCTAATTTATACGAACAATGCATGCCTAGTACCAAAATTAGCTTACTTTTTACAGACTACCAAATTATCTCAGACGAGAATTGAAAAAATTCACCAACCTGTTGTGAGGCTTATTAAAAATAAAATTGGGTTGTCTGCAATGACTAGGAACTATATTTTAACACATCAAGGTTTAGGAAGATGTAGATTGCTAGGACACGAAGTGTTAAGTCAACAAGTAGTAAGCTTGCAGAATAGACTCAATAGTGGGATCAGGTTGGCAAACTCACAAGATTAAGAGTTAAACAAGGATATGCCTTAGCAGGTCTAGTAACAGAGCAGTGGGGGAATTCCAAAAATCGCAGCTTACAAAAAATTTGGAAGAATAATTTAGCATGTCAGATTTTGGTCAAAGCTAAAGAAATAGGAATTTCTATCAGAACGGCAGAGAGATCATGGAGTGTTCCTGGTTTCGGACCAACAATAGAAGAATTGGTGGGAGAGAGAATTTTTGCTAAGGCATATGAAAGTATTAAGGAGTACAACCTTTATTATATTAATCAGTTAATTGAAGAAAACGGTATTAAAATGATAACTTGGAACAAATTTCATGCTTTGAGAGCCAAATCTTCGTGTGGAAGAAAAGCGAAATGGTTTAAAGAAATAGAGAAGAAACTTATTAAACACCAGAGCACGAGGATAGTAGATGAGAGGTTTCAAGTTCAGGCAGAGAATGTTTTGTCAATGAAAACTTATG